>CAUYQV010050883.1:0-45423 GCA_963574575.1 Galagoides demidoff
AGCCTTTTATGACCTAGTTTGGGAAGTTACGTTACATCATTTCTGTCATACTCATTTGGTCAAAGCAGTCACAGGCTACGCAGATTCAACGGGAGAGATCATGGAAAGGTCAAAGGATCTGGGGCTATGTATTAAAATTGCCGCGTCCTCATTCCAAGATACTAAGCACTGGTGATACAGCATGTTTATTTCCTTCTGGATACATAGTACAAATGATTATTGTGATCTAAATACTTTTTCAGACTTGGCGCCTGTGGCTCAAGTGGCTAAGGCGCCAGCCATATACACCTAAGGTGGCAGGTTGGAATCCAGCCCAGGCCCGCCAAACAACAATGACGGCTGTAACCAAAAAAATAGCCAGGCATTGCAGTGGGCGCCTGTGGTCCCAGCTACTTGGGAGGCTGAGGCAGGAGACTCGCTTGAGCCCAGGAATTGGAGGCTGCTATGAGCTGTGATGCCACAGCACTCTACCCAGGGGGACAGCTTGAAGTTCTGTCTCAAAAAAATAGATACAAATAAATAAATAAATAAAATAAAAATAAATAAATACTTTTTCAATGTAATAATGTTCCCTTGTCATTAAAAGCTCTTTATAAACATTACCTTATAATAGTTTTTCAGGCTTTAAAAGAAATACATGTTCATTGCTGAAATTTTTTTATTTATGAAAGTCTAAAATTTTTAAAAAGTCTCCACTATCTCACTTACTACTTGTACATTTGTAGCAGATTTTTTTCACTTAATATCATAGAATAACCAAGTTCGTGCTTCATTAAATATTCTTCTACAACAACTTTTTAATGGATCTTTCTCCTTCCATTGTATGAATTACTAGAGCTGACTTAAACTATCCCCATTATTGGATTCTGATACTATTTCCAGTTGAGTGCTGTTATAAAAATCAAAATCAAAGACATTTTGAGCATGGTGATGGGCACTTTCTGTGTCTTCTCAACATCTCTGAGATAATTATTCCCATTTTCTGGCTATTTTTAATGACTATACCTAATATCAGTTCATATGTTGATGGCTACTTGGCTATTGTGAATAGTGAGATACAGTGAACACAGGAGTCACACGCCTCTCCAACATACTGATTTTCAAATATTTGGGGGAAATACCCAGAAGTGGGATTGCTATCCCATTACTAAATATTACCCAGAAGAAAAAAATCATTTTATCATGAGAACATTTGCACTAGATTGTTTATCGCAGCTCAATTTACAATCGCCAAGATGTGGAATCAACCCAAGTGCCCATCAACCCAAGAAGAGATTAATAAACTGGTATACGCACTATGGAATACTATTGGTATTATCCATAAAAAAGGAGACCTTACATCTTTTGCATTAACCTGGAGTTGGAGAACATTCTCCTTAGTAAAGTATCACAAGAATGGAAAAGCAAGTACCCAGTGTATTTAATACTAATATGAAGCCAGTACATGAACTAATACACGTTCATACAAGAGAAAAACTTAATTTAATTCAAGTGGGAGAATGAGGGGTCGAGGGGAGATGGGAGGGAATTGGTGTGCTCCCACCTAGTGGGCACAATGTAAGGGTATATGGCACACCTCCTGGGTCTGTGGTGCAACTACCACAGGCATCTTACCTAACCAATGCAAACATTGTAACCTAATCATTTGTACCATCATAGTAATCTGAAAAAAAGAAAAGTGGCGTTGCTGGATCATAATTCCATTTTAATCTTTTTGAGAAAACTCAATGCAATTTTCCATATGGCTGTACTAATTTACATTCCCACCAGCAGTGTACACATCTTCACCAATACCGTTCCCATGTCTTTTTTATAGTGGCCATTCTGATAGATGTGCGGTAACAGCTCATTGTACATTTAATCTGCATTTTTCTGATGCTTCGTAATGTCGAGCATTTTTTCATATACCTGTTGGCCATTTGTGTGCCTACTTTTGAGAGATGCCTGTGGATTTTAAAAAGCAGTATATATATATATACACACACACATATATAATATATTCACACACAATTAAATACTCTTTGACTTCAAAAAAGAGAAAAATGTTGTTGTAATTTGCAACAGTATGGATGGAATATGAGGACAGTAGGGTAAGTGAAGTCAACCAGGCACAGAGACACAAATGCCCATGTTCGCACTTACATGCGGAGTCTTAAAACAATCAAACTTGAAGAACCAGAGAGTAGAACAGTCACTACAAGGGGCTGGGAGGGTGTAAGGACCTTTAACCATCATCTCCCCATTAGATAGGAGGAATGTTTGGGGTTTTTTTACCTCGAGTTTTATTTCACAGTGTGGCAAATATAGTAAATAATGATGTACATTTCAAAATTGCTAAACTTTTCAAATGCTCTCATCCTAAAAATTGATTAAGTACTTTAGGTGATAAATATGTTAATTAGCTTGATTATTAATTATTGCACATTGCATTCATAATGACAACATCCCTTGGTACTCCATAAATACATATGACTATAAGTTATCAGTTTATGATTAAAAAATAGAACTTTGAAAAATAACAATACTGGGCAGTGCCTGTAGCTCAGTGAGTAGGGCGCCAGCCACATACACTGAGGCTGGCATGTTCGAGCCCAGCCTGGGCCTGCTAAACAACAATGACAACTGCAACCAAAAAATAGCCTAGCATTGTGGTGGGCACCTGTAGTCCCAGCTACTAGGGAGGCTGAGGCAAGAGAATCGCTTAAGCCCAAGAGTTTGAGGTTGCTGTGAGCTGACATGACAGCACTCTACAGAGGGTGACATAATAAAACTCTCAAAAAAAAAAAAAAGGAAAAGAAAAGAAAAATAACAATACTTACACTTACAATGTGCCCAGCATTTTTCTGAGTGCTCTATTTGGAATAACTCATTTAAATGCTCACTACAATTTACAGGTTAGGTGTCCCCCTTTATACAGATGAGGAAACCGAGCCTCAGACGGGCTAATAATTTGCCCCACAGTCCCCCAGCTAACTGGCAGAACTGGTCCCATACCCAGGTCTGTCTGACTCCTGTTCTGTAACCACTGCATGGAACCACTGAACATGGGTACTAGCTTCAGCCCTGGAGGGGCCAGCCCGGAATGAGGAGGAGGACATGTCAGAGCCCCAAGCTCCCCCAGTGATGGGGGAGGGAAAGGTCTGTGACCCAGCAGCCCAATGTTACCCCTCTGGGCATTTGAAGACAGACTAGGAAGTGTGTGGACCCTGGGAAGGTCTGTGTATAGCACAAGCTTTCTTTTGGTGGCTTTTAGGAGCAAAGAATCACACCTGTCCAGGAACTGAGTATCACTCGGACAGGCCCTGCTGGTTCTCTCTCCCCTCCACAGGGAGCAAGGGACAGTGACATTCATTTCCAAGTTCCTCCTGCCAGCACCATAGCAACAAGACCTGGCATTTCAAATCCACCCCCTTTTCCCTCCCCCGGACCCCCTCCTGGTCTGAGCCACCATCTCCTCTCACCTGGACCACTGAAAAGGTCCTCCCTGTGCTCTATTTTCCACAAAGCAGCCAGAATAATCTTTAACAAAACACCAATCAAATCAAGTCACCACCTGGCTAAACCATTTTAAGGCTTTCTATTGCTCTGAAGTCAAGAAAAACCTTGAACTTAGCCCACAATGTGCCACGAGCCTCAGCCCCTGCCCACCTCTCCAGCATCATCTCCAAGTTCCTGACCCTCCTCATTCAGCTGCGCTGACTTTATCACAAGTCCTTGGCGTTATTAGGCTTCCTCCTGAACATGTGCTCTCGCTGCTACCTAGAAAGCTTGTCCCTTCCTTACCTTCATAACCTCCTCATTGTTTTTTAATTTAATATATTCTATTTTTGAGAAAAGTTTTAGATTCACAGCAACAACGAACAGAAAGTACAGAGATTTCCCATGTGCCACCCCCCTACTCCCCCATTATCAGTACCCCCCACCAGAGTGTTACATTCATTGCAATTGATGAGCTGATGTTGACACATCGTTATCAGTCAAAACCCATAGTTCAAGTTGAAGTTCATTCTTGGTGCTGTGTATTCTATGAACTGGGACAATTTATAATGAGATGTATCCACCATTCTAGTACCATAGAGAGTAAAAACTGTCCTGAAAGATCCTCTGTGCTTCACCAATCCGTCCTTCCCTCCAGCCCTTTGCAGCCCTCCATCTTTCCATTTTCAAAGTTTTGCCTCTTCCACGATGTCGCATCATTGGAGTTACATAGTTGTAGCCTGTTCAGACCGGATTCTTTCACTCAGCAACGTGTGTTTAGGTTTCCTCCACATCCTTTTATGGCTTCGTAGCTCCTTTTTCTAAAACTGTGAATAATATTCCATTGTCTGGATGTACCACAGTTTACCCATCCACCTGGAGAAGAAGAACTGGAAGCCTGCTGTCTTCCAATTGCCAAATTTGGCGATTTTGAATAAAGCTGCTTTAAAGCCACGTGTGGGTTTTTGTCGCACATAAGTTTTCAGCTCCTTTGGGTAAATACCAAAGAGTGCAAGTTCTGGATTGTACGGTAAGAGTATGTTTCGTTTTGTAAAAACTGCCAGACTGTCTTTCCAAGTGGCCATGCATTTTGCATCCAGCCAGTAATGAGCAAGAGTACCTGCGGCTCCCCAGCCCTGTCAGCACGTGGTGTTGTCAGGGTCCTGGATTTAGGCCACTCTGGTTGGCGTGTGGTGTTACCTCATTATTTTAATTTATATTTTCCTTTTGACATATAATGTTTTGCATCTTTTCATGTGCTATTTGCCATCTGCATATCTTCTTTGGTGAGATAGGATTTTTGCTTTTTTTGAGACAGAGTCTCACTCTGCCCCCCAGGTAGAGTGCTATGATGTCATAGCTCACAGCAACCTCAAACTCCTGGGCTCAAGTGATCCTCTGCCTCAGCCTCCTGAGCAGCTGGGACTACAAGTGCCCATTATGACACTCAGCTAATTTTTCTATTTTTAGCAGAGGGGTCTCACTCTTGCTCTGGCTGGTCTTGTATTCCTGAGCTCAAGCAATCCACCCACCTCTGTCTCTCAGAGTGTTATGATTACAGGTGGGAGCTACTGCGCCCAGCTTCTGAACCGCATTCTGATGTTACATTTGCTGGAGTAATTCCTTAGCCACCCGTCACTCCCACGGGACTGCAGGCTCCATGAGGGCAGGGAGCACAGCTGTTCTACTCAGCACTATGAGCCTTGCAGGGCACCCAGGCAGCTTACATGGAGGCCTGACTTTCAGATAAGAGCTTGCTGCAGCAAGGCCCCAGGGGTGAGCCACTCAGTTCCCTTTGCTTCTGTGAATGCAGTAGATCCTCACAGGTGAAGTAGTTATTATGCTGACCACCCCCAGTGAGGCTCAGTGAGGTTAAATCACTTGCCCAAAGTGCAAGGGGAGAGCCAGGAGCAGAAGGTCGCAGAGTGGCTGCAGAGCCATTCACGGAGCCCTGTTCTTAGTGGTCATGATCCATTGAGCACCCCCAGGAGGCAGATCTCAGCTTCTAGTTCCACTCTAGGCCTGAAGACTCCTGGGCCACCGTCTCCAGCCAGTCAGCCATCAGAGTCAGGTGACCGATGGCTTTGACAACGTGATCATGAGGCCAGGGCAGGTGACCCACCCGCAAAGACAACAGGCCACTGGTGGCACAGCCCTGCTTGTTTGCTTTGTATCTGGTTCCCTCTTGGCAGTGCCTGCCAGGGGCTGCCAGGGCCCAGCTTTTTCTATCTAATGGTTAAAATTCTTAGAAGTATTATTTTCTGCTTTGCTTGGCAGCACCACAGAACATACCTCTGATGCGGCAGGTAACTGGATAGGGTCTTGGTCACAGCAATTTGCTGAACACAGGGTTTTGTGCACAAAAACACATTACGGCACTCGGGGGTGTCGCTCGGGAACACCACCAGCCTCCCAGCCTCTTAAGGTGTTTTGTGTACCACAAAGGAGGGGGCAGAGCTGGGGGCCCAGAAGAGGAAGGGCTCTGGCCCCCAGCCCAGCAAGGTGGACCCCAGGACTTACCCCAACATTAAGACTCAGCCTTGGCTAGAGAGTAAGACAACAAGCGAGGGTGTCAGCTGGGCCAAGGGCTTTCCCACCACCCTGGCTGTGTGGCCCTGTGGACGACAGTGAACCTCTCTGAACTCACATTGTCAAATGTGAAGCGATCACATCCTCGAGCTCCTGAGAATGCACACGGGGTGAGGATTTGACTGGTACCCACTGCATCCCTCAGGCCTGGAGCAGTGCCTGGCACACAGTAGGAACTTGCCTGGCACACAGTAGGAAGTCACCTGGCACACAGCAGGAACTTGATAAATATTTGTACACCAGGTTGAATTGCTCACAGTTGTATCCCCAGTACCTAAACAGTGTGCAGCATCGAGGAGGTGCCAAAAACGTATTTGTTGTCTTGGCTTAATTGTTCACGGCTGTACCCAACACCAAATCAAGCCTCTGATGATAAACGTGTAGTACTTACTAAAAAAGTAATTTTTTAGGGAGCGAACATGCAGTATTTAGCACAAGACTCAGGATAGAGTGCTTATTTTGTTAGCTATTGTGCTTTGTTCATTCAATGAATACTTACTGAGGGCCTGTACGTGGTATTTCAACACCAACTCTCCAACTCTGCCCCACTAACTGGATGCCCAACACTATAATTCAATTCTTAATTCAGGTCATCTCATCCAATCAAGTTATCTGCAATACTGCCCAGAGTTAGTGCCAGACTCCACAAGTTTAGAGCCCAGTCCCACAAGATGACCCCCCACTCCTGAAGCCAAACATAGATAGAGTCCCCAAGTGGCACTGCTGTCCAGGCAACTACAAATTCAGGGGCTTCCCAGCTCACTTTCCAAGTTTAATAATTCACTAGAACAACTCACAGGACCCAAGACAGAACTTTACTCCCCATGGCCAGTGTGTTATGAAGAGCACAACTCAGCAGCAACCTAATGGAAGGCATGCACAGAGCAAGGTTCTGAGGGCAGGCCAGGCAAGGAGTTGCCATGCCTCGGCTGGGGGTGCTGCCCTCCTAGAACATTAGCCTTCAATCATCCCCTCCAATGACACTGATCCTGGGTTAGCTTCAGGGACTGGTACCCTGAGGTGGGAGAGTCTCAGGAGAACCCAGATACAGCCTGAGCTGTCCCTCTCTGGCCCCCACTCACCCCCAACCTGAGCCCCAAGAACAGCAGCAGCCACAGAGGGCCATGTGGATGGCGTGCAAGGTGGCTCCCTGCCTTTCCCAAGATGGATGCAGGAGCCGCTCTGCACTAGTCTTACAATCTCTCCTCCCGCAGTCCCAGAGTGCTCTTCAAATAGGACCAGGGGCAATGTCCGAGGTGGGTGGATCTACTGAAGAGAGCACAGCCCCCCTTCCAGGCAGTGTGCATCCCCTAGAATCCCCTCCCCAGGGCTCTGAAGTGACTCATAAGTACTGACTGACACTGCTTCAGTTAAGGGAAACTGGCTCCAAGCAGGGAAAGTCCACCAAGACTGAAGATCAACTGAAGCCAGGGACAGAAAGGGCCTCCCAGAGTGCCCCTGCTGGGTACAGGGGATGTGTGCTCAAGCCTCCAGCTTGCCCCAGTGACTTTTTCTCCTACCCGAGCAATGAGAATATGACACTTTATAAAAGGAAACTGTTCCCTGCTCACACTTCTGACACCAAGTATGTGAATTTTTTTCACACCAACCTATTCTCCATTCTCTGGAGACACCTAGGTATCCTATACTTTAATTTGGTTGTGACACTAACTATTCAGGGTTAGTGCAGACCCCAAAGGTTATGGGCTCATTCCCATAGGACCACCCCCAACTTTAGATCTAGACCACCTATACTTATGGCTGACAGGCTGTAAGTCAAGGGTTCCCCTAACCCACTTGTAGAGTTTGATAATTTGCTAGGATGGCTCACAAAACTCAGGGGGAAAAATTAGTTATGCTTACCAGTTTATTATAAAGGATATGATAAGAAATACAGATGAACATCCAGATGAAGAGATACAAAGGGTGAGGTCCAGAAAGGTCCTGAGCACAGCTCTGTCTTGCTGAAGCTGGGGTTACCATCTTCTTGGACCTAGGTGTATTCACCAATATGGAAGCCCATCAAATCTCATCATTCAAGGGTTTTTATAGAGCTTAACCTCCAGTAACTCCTACCCTTCCAGGAGGGAAACCAGTCAGATGGGCTAAAAGTTATAGCCCTCCAATCACGTGGTCTTCTTGGTGACTGCCTTATCCTGAGGCGAGGGAGGAGCCTCACCCTGAGTCACCTGGTCCGTATAAACTCAGGCATGTCTAAAAGGGCTCCCATGTGAATAACAAAACATATTCCTACCACTCAAAAAAAATTCTAAGGGTTTCGGGAGCCTTGTGCAGGAACCAGGGACAAACACCAAATATATTTCTCTTTGTTTGTGTGTGTGTTTTCAGACAAGGTCTCACTCTGTTGCCTTGACTAGAGTGCAGTGGCACTATTATTATAGCTCTCTGCAACCTCAAATTCTCAGGCTCCAGAGATCCTCCCACCTCAGCCCCCTGAGTAGCTGGGACTATAGGTGCGTGCTGCCCCAGCCAGATAATTTTTTCATTTTTGTGGAGATGGGATCTCAAGTTAACTTACAAGTCAATCTGTTCCCCCATCTATTCATCCTCCTTAGCAAGCACTTGTTGTACTCATACTCCACATTCTCCCTCCTCCCTTCAAAAAGGCGTCTATAAAGGTATCTGAGCTTCACTGAGACCCTGGGTAATCATTCTTGTGGTTCCCCTGATGTACACGATATGTGGAGATAAACTCTTCTCTTATTAATCTGCCATAATTGTAAGTCGATCTTTCAGCAAACCAACCAAGGGAAAAGAGGCAAATTTCACTGTGATCCCTACAAAATAGATCGGAACCCAGAGCAGAGAGGTCAAACCCTTTTGTGTAGGGTGAAGAGACTGCTCCTCTCAGCCCTCAAGGCAACAATGAGAAGGGGAAAGGCAGCCAGGGCAACTTGAGCCTCATCCCAGCTGCCAACACAAGCACCCACTCCAGGGTGCAAAACTCCTTCCTGTTCACCCTAGTGCGAGGCACATATTATCATGCTCTGTTTACACTGCGTGGTGTGCATAACAGGGAGTTGTCACTCAGACACATACACAGGACAGAGATGTGAAAAGATGTTCATTCCAGCATTAATGTTACAATAGGGGGGAAACAGGAAAACAAAACCAACTTGCCTCTCCATAGAGGACACTGTTCTGAGCTGCCCAGATCCACCCCTTTCGGGACTGAAGTTCACATCTCCCTGCCTCCCAAGAGTGTTGGCTGCTAATGTGACCCCTGAGTTCCTGTTTGAAAATGGCCTTCACTTGGAAAGAGTTTCCTTGCCCTAGGTGACAGACCCTCCCTAAGGGAGCAAACATCAATGACAGGTCAACAGCAGCACATAGCCCAGATCCTCAGCCTCTCTCCACACAATTCAGAATGGCTCTCCTAGCTCCAGAGCTCCCTAGAGGCCCAGATGAGGCCTCCCATACAGCTCAGCTTCTCCACATCCAGCCCCCTGCCCAATTCCTGATGGGGTAGTATCCACCTGCATGCAAACCTCTGTCTCTGAGTCCATTTCTCTGGAAGCCCATCTGCAACAGAGCTGGTCCAAGAAGGGACTCTGAATTGGGATTTAGCAATGAGGACCCCATTGTTGGTGATAGAAAGGATACAGAAACCACCTGGCATGTAGAAGTGGTGTGATTGTTATCACTTCCACCACGGACGAAGTGGCACTGCAGCTCAGCCATGCAAGATGTACCCTGGAGAGCTACTGCTGAGGCTGTCAGTGCCCTGGAGAAAGATGCAGATGATTAATCACCATTTAAGGTTGAAATATAAGTCCCTTATCTCCTGCAGCAAGAGGCATAAAAAGCTCAGGATCAAGTTCTGGACACGGTTTTAAAAACAGCAGCACTCCTTAGAAAGTTGCATTTGCAACCCCAACAAATCTGCTTCTACCATAATTAGCACCCAAAGTGGGAAGGAAACGGGACCCTGACACTTGGAGGGGATCCGCGTACTCAGGAGCCCTGAAGCCTCTGGCACTGCAGCAGTGGCCCTTCCTCCCATCTAGGGCTCAGTCCTCCTCCTCGCTCAAGAATGGTACAGAGGCCTCCAACTTTGTCAAACTGCCCGTGGCCCCTCAAGAATGACCCCTGCCTGTCCTCCTGGCCACCAGTCCAATAGCAGGGTCAAGTCACACCTGGTCAGGTTGCTGGGCTGCTGGGTGATGGAGAACACCGCCTGAAAGAGAGAGTTATGGGACCTCATAGTGGCAGGAGCCAGAGAATATATACAGAGTTGTGTCCTGCGGAGGTTGGACAGGAACAGATGATAAAGTTGGATGAAGGAGAATGTACCATCCCAAGGTCAAATTCTACACCCTGGTGAGGATTTGGGAGGTGGTACTCACATACTCCTAGAAGGGCTCTTAGAAGTTTGGGGTCATCCTTCCTGCAGGTTGGTTGTGCAGATGCAGTCAGGTGACCGCACGGTGTGACTAGCATGGTTTGGGGGCCCGTCTATGACCTTCCATAGATGTCAATGTCCACATCACCAGGGAGGACCCTCCCACCGCCTCCTGCCCTGTGCCCTTCCCAAGAAAAAGTTGCTCTGCCTGGGGATTTAGCAAGGAAAGGAGCCCTGCCTACGCTATCCCAAAATTCCTAACTCCTTAACAGGAAGGGATAAAAGCGTTCCTTAATTGGTACCACAAAGACTTTTCCAGGGAGAAAGAACTAGGACTGCTAAATTAAAGGCACATTTCTCGGCAGGAGGGGCAGCCAGGCTGGAGTTGGAGCCCAGCTGCTGAGCCATTTTCCAGGAGGGAGGCCAGGGTGGAGGGAGTGTGTGCACCCCACCCAGGCTTGCTAACATGTCCGCATGTCAGCTATCTGATGGGCATCTTACCAGTGGGTGGCAGTGCCAGTGCTGCAAAACCCTATCTCAAGATAAAGCTTGGCATGGCTGGTTCATTGCAGTGGGGCCCCAGGGAACAAGATGGGCTCTAGGAGAGTCTGGCTCAACAGGCTGGCAGATACAAGGCCAGGCAGAGCCCCAGCCTGCAGGGACATTGAACCATCAATGTCAGGGGAGGGACATTGAACCATCAAGATGAGGTGTCTCATGGAAGTAAACCCTAGTCACTGGGTCTCCCAAGCCCCCCACACACACCCCTTCTCAGGCTACTTCTGCCCCTGGACTTGGTGAGAGTGGGTTCAAGCCAGATGATGTCGCCTGAAAGGACAGCAGGCACCAAAGCCAGACAGATTTCAGATCAAACTCTAGCTTCACTGAATGGAAATGCTGGGTCAAAATTCCACTGTGGCCCCAAGTGAAATCGTTGCTTACAGGCACGAATTATCCATCAATGTTTTAAGGCCATGTTTTAGTCTGTTCTGGGTGCTATAACAAAATATTTTAGGGTAATTCATAAACAATAGAATCTGTTGCTCACAGTTCTGGAGGCTGGGAAGTCCGAGACCAAGGAGCCAGCAGGTTCAGTGTCTGGTGAGGGGCCCAGCCTCACAGATGGCACCTTCCTGCTGTGTTATCATGCATGGAAAAAGGGCCCTACAAAGGGGCTGACTAGCGCCCTGAGGCCTATTGTATAAGGGCACTAATTCCTTTCATGAGGGTAGAGCCCTTGTTGCCTAAGCACCTCCTGGAGGCCCCACCTGCTAATACTATTGCAGTAGGGATTAGTTCTCAACAAACAAAACTGGGGGTGGGGGACACGAACATTCACACCATAGCAGACGACTAGATAAGCGGCCAGTGCATAACTGGACATTCAAGTGGGGCTGAAGTAAGACTCCATGAGCTTCCTTCTGACCCAGCAGGAGAAACAGAATGGGAGAGGTTGGGTTTCCCCACCCTGATCCAAGGGTCAGCCTTTCACAAGCAAGAATGGGACAACCAGATAGCATGTGTCCACTCAAGTGATGCAGCTGGAGTGTCTTGGCATTCCCCATGATCTGTTCCAGGCGAGGAAAAAAGTTTACCTGGAGTCCATCAAACTTCAGTTTGACTTATAGTTCAGAAGATGTAGAGGGGATAAAGGAGCAAGCCAAATGAGGATAAAAGGAAGCACTAATCCAGACGGAGATCTTCTGCAGCATGACAGACCCACTCTCTTCAATCAACCCCATATAGGACACTGTGCTAGGTGCTGGGAGCTAGGTACTAGGTACTAGGCATTAGGTACTAAGTATTAGGTACTAGGTGCTAGGTGCTAGGTACTAGGTATTAGGTACTAGGTGCTAGGTGGAGAGCTACTAGAGGGTTGCAAAGCCCTTAGGCAGTGTGTGGCCCTGACCAAGATCCTACTTTGGACAAAACAGCTAAAAGACATTGTTGAAACAACAGAGGAAATTTAAATATGGATAAGGTAGGTATGAGATGATATTTAAAAATATTTATTTTTTTAAATATTTATTTTTTTCATGTTATTTTAGCTCAATTAAACACTCTTGTTTATTAAAGATGCATGCTTAAATGATAAAATAGCTCCAGAATATTCATAGTTTCTCAAGATTCCCAGCCTGGTGTACATGCCCTGAGTGTGAATACAGTGGGCTTTCACTCATGTGGCTAGGTTAATCATAGGAAAAGGTGAAGAAAGTTTGAAGATGTAATTAAGGCTTCTAATCAGTTAACTTTAAAGTGATCAAAAGGAAGATGATCCTGGGTGGACCTGGCCTCATCTGGTGAACCCTTTAAAAGAGGACCTCGGGATTAGAGATGGAAGAAGTCACAGAGATTTGGGGCAACAGCAGATGGGTTCCTGTTGGCCTTAAAGTAGAAAACTGGCTGCCGTGCAGAGGGCCACTAGGCGGGGCGGGTGACCTCTGGGAGCTCCAGGCCTCAGTCCTACAACCATAAGGAGCTGAATTCCACCAACAACTCTGTGAACTTAGCGGACGACCCCAAGCCTCAGATCACATCCCGGGATTTAAGCCTGGTAAGATCTGAGCAGAGGACCCATCTTATCTAAGCCACAGAAACCCTGAGATTATACATTTGTGTTGTTTTAAGTTACTAAGGTTGTGATAATTTGTGACACGGCCATAGAAAACTAATAGCCCCAAACCAAAACAACTCGAATATCCACCAATGAGAGAAGGGATTTACAAATGAAATGCACTCAATGAAACACTGTTCATCAAGAAAAAGGAGTGAATTACTGCACACACTGACTGGGATGAATTGCAGAAACTGCAGAAACATTATGTTGAACAAAAGAAGCCACACATAAAAAGATGGGCACCTGATTGTATTTTATGATTCCATTTACATAATATTTAAAAATAAGCGAAAACTCACTCACGGTGATAGAAATCAGAACTGTGGTTTCCTGCAAGGGGGAGGGGAAGGTAGGTTCCCTGGAAAGAACCATAAAAAATTTCTAGGGGTGATGAAAGTGTTTTATATCTTCATTAGGGTGTGGGTTACAAGAGTTTTACTCATTAGTGAAAATTCGTCGGACCATCTACTTAAGCTTTATAAGTTCACTGTATGTAAATTATTCCTCAATTTAAAAATAATAATAATTCCACCCCAGGTGCTCAGAAGTTGGCAGACGGTCCCCCCTGAGTCTGGGGGCAAGAGAACAATGGGTGGAGGGGACGGGCCCGATGCACACACTCACACGTGTCTGCACATGCACACAGATGGTGACATTCCAGGCCCAGCGCAGTGCCCCTTTGGCCTTGGCCAGGTTTTATGTTGGGAAAGCAGCTGGCCCCCACTCCTGGGTCACCGCTCTGTGTGTCCGCCTGTCAAGATAAGAAGAAAAAGGCAGATGCCACTAATTACCTGGCCTTTCAAGTGGCCCTCCGGCCTCACATCTGGCTCCATCTCCAACATCCAGCTTGAGCCAATAAAAGACAAATAAAATGACGAAGGGCTAATTTGGTGGTCAGGGCCCTGACAGACTGCACTTGAGGAGGTGGGGGCTGGGGCTGAACAAGGGCGTGGGTGGGAGCCTGGGGTAGGTGGGAGGGCTCCCTGACCGGCCATCTGCTCCCACACCAGTGGGACAGAGTAGATGAGACCACCACCCTCTCTTCAAAGCTAACCGCCTCTGGCAGAGCCGAAGTAGGCCCTGGATGAATATTTGCAGCTTGGATTTATTTTGCTGAACACCCAGAGAGAGGCACCACCTTCCATGCCAGCCAGCAGCCAGAGTCAAAGCCATCTTGGGAATTTCATGGCAGACCAGTAGGTAGGGAAACTCCAAACTTGAATCCCAGAGTTCTAGGGGTCCAGAGCTTCCTGGGAACTAGCTTGTGCCCAAGCAGGTTTCTGGGAGAGCAGGAACCTGTCCCAAATATTGCCAAGATCGTAAGGAGCTATCTGGGCCTCAGCAGCGTGGACAGTCTCCTAGCATTGGAGGGACTTCTAAAAAGCCCTCAGCCAGCTGCCTGTCCCTTTCTCTGGAATTCCACTTTTTTTTTTTTGAGACAGAGCCCTGGGTAGAGTGCTGTGGCATCACAGCACATAGCAATCTCCAACTCCTGGGCTCAAGTGAGTCTCCTGCCTCAGCCTCCCAAGTAGCTGGGACCACAGGTGCCCGCCACAACAACGGCTATTTTTTTGGTTGCAGCCATCATTGTTGTTTGGTGGGCCCAGGCTAGATTTGAACCCGCCACCTTAGGTGTATGTGACTGACACCTTAGCCACTTGAGCCACAGGCACCGAGCCTAGAATTCCACCATTGAAGGCATCCTTCAATAAAGGCTTTTAGGTCTTGCTATTAAACTGTAAGTCCTGAGGGCAAGTTATACCTCAAGTCTCATATCATGGAAAGTGACGTTTTAAAGTTTTATTTTAGAGGATGATGTGCCTTATGTCTTACTGTCTTAGGGGAAGGAGGCAGTGGGCATTGGAGACAGGTTAGTGAGATCTCAGCGTAATGGGCCTCAGTTTCCCCTTCTGTCAAATAAGGCCATTAAACCAGATGACCTCTCAGATTAAAAGAAAAAGGTGAGTCTGCCCTCCCCACTGCTTATCTCTGCCCCTTGATCAGAGCTTGGGAACTAGCAGCCCTTCTAGCCAGATGCGGCCAGCAGACGTGTTTGGTTTGGCCTAAAGAGTATTTTGAGAGAATTTGGGCCAACATTTAAAAATGGAGAGATTTCATATTTTTTCAATGCCAAATGTCTTGCTTCTTTTGGAAAATGGGAAGCTATGAGGGCAGTGGGCCCAAATTCCTGCACAGTGACAATGAAGCCAGCTGCCCTATGTTCATAGGTGGGCAATCTCCAGTTTGCCTCAGTCCCCACCACTCCCTACTGCCCACCCCTCTCACTTGGCCCATTTACATTATCTGCCTAACCCTTGCAGGCATCCAAATTAGCAACCATGGTTCTAGATGGTCCTGGCCAGCAGATCCTCACAGTGGACAACTGACCCTAGTGCCACACCCCTCTCTGTCCTGCTCCCTCTTTGGAAGGCCAGAATAGAGCTAGGGAAAGCGTGATGCCGAGAGCCCTTTGAAGGCAATGCTGTGGGATTATTTTGCTAAACATAAAAATCCAAAGGCAGCAGAGCCACTGATGTGTTTTTGCAAATTCCAGCAAATTAAAAGAATGTGTGTGTAGAATTCATTTGGGGACCGTGGGCTGGCTTTCATGAAAGAATAGATCATCGGCCAAGACGAAGCAGCAGATTAATTTTTACTGACTATGTTTCTGTCCAGGACACAGCTCCCACAAGCAGGCTCTTCGCGGCTGTGGGGAGACAAGCCACTCCAACATTTATCTGCAGCCAGTCAAGCTGCCGTGGCCAACAGCAAGCCTGTACTAGCACTTTAAATGGCTTGGCAGCAAATGTCAAAACTGTTTGATCTGCTTTTAGAAAATCACCTTTCAAGGTGCTGGAAGATACTTGACACTTTGCAAAGAGATTAGAAACTTTTCAGCTGACTTGGAAAAAGGGACCGGGCAGTTTTGATTCCATGGAAGCAGGAGGGTGACCCTGGAGGTGCCCAAGACCGGTGAGTTTGAGGCCAGTGGCTTCACTTGAAAAGTAAAGAGCCAGTTTCCAGCCTGGCCTCAGCTGCCAGCCCCTGACCTTGACATTTGGGATGGGTCTGGAGAAACTTTCCTTTCTGCATTCTCAGGGAGAGGAGACCGTTATAGGCAGGGTTGAGATTTCCTTGCTCTGTTGCCCAAGCTAGAGTGCTATAGCCTCAGCCTAGCTGCCAGCAACCTCTAAGTTCTGGGATCAAATGATCCTCCTGCCTCAGCCTCCCAAGTAGCTGGGACTACCAGAGTGCACCCCCACACTGGCTCATTTTTCTATTTTAGGGGGTCTCTCTCTTGCTCAGTCTATTCTCGAATTCCTGACCTCAAGCCATCCACCCACCTCAGCACCCCCAAACTGCTAGGATTACAAGTATGAGCCACGGCACCTGGCCCAGGGTTGAGATTGAAAGTAAAGGAGGTTGGACCCATCAGCATTCAGCCAGCCACCAATAGCTCGCCCCACCATTTCAGCCAACCAGCTTGTCTGGAGGCCGCAGCCGGAAACAAAACTCAGGGCAGCACCTGGGCTGGCTGGACCAGCAGCATGAAATAAGATCAGCTGACCCAGGTGGCTTGAGATATGCTAAGAGGGATCATGCTACTGGGAGCTGCCACTACCCAGCTCTTTCCTCGCTGGGTCTCTCACAATAGTCCTTCCCCACCACTCCTACTGTCTGCTGGTCTGGACCTGCTGTGACTCCTGCCTGCTTTACTGCAACTGTATCTGACTGGTCTTCCTCTTTGCCTCTCCCCAACCAGCCTGTACAAGGCCACCAGCTTGATCATTCTAAAATGTTCTGCCACTCTCAAATCTTCTTGTCACCTATGGGAATCCTGCCTTTCAAATGTCCAGGCTCTCCCTACTAACTGACTTTTACTATGACTTACTATATACATGTCAATCAGGCATCAAGTACTTTACACAGTTTAATTTAGCTCAACCTCTTTCTTCCTGGCCTCATTTTACAGCTGAAACAAACTGAGGCTAAAAGGAGAACAGTTGACTTACCTAAAGTCACAGAGCTGGCAGTGGGACTCAAGCTAAACTTGGGTCTCTCTGACCTAAAACCCATGCACAGAAACAGCAGACTATACACAGGCTCACTCTTCACGTGAGACATCACCAGAAAAGCCCTCTCTTCAAAAACCATGTCACAGATCACTCAGATATCTGATGAATTAAATCAGAGTGCAACCACACCCCACCAGCAAGCGGCCCGGGTCCACAATGAGTGGATTTGCCTTATAACAGGAAATGATGCTTTGAACATACACACTAACGCAGGCTTTCAGGCATAAGAACCACAGATGAGAGAGGATCCTCTGAGAAACAAGATCCTTCTGGCATCACCTCAGGACCCCTGGAGGTGTCAGGTCAGCCCTTTGCAGAAAGCTACACACTTTGCCTGGAGCCTGTGAGAAAGAATCTACAACAGGGTATTAGGGATGTAGGTTTCATGCCTATTTCGATAACTAAATTAGTTGTTCGACCTTGGGCAAGCTCCTATGGCCTTGTTTTCTTATCTATAAAATGGGGGTGATAGCGGCTTTACTAGTCAGGAAAGGCTAGGTTATGCTTTTCCCCAAAATCTCTGTGGCTTATCACAACATAAGTTTATTTCTTGTACACACTGCATACACAGTGGAGAGCAAAGGGCTGTGCTCTGCTGTAGTAGTTGTCACTCAGGGACCTCGGGTGACAAGGGCTCCTCCCCAACCCATCACCTACAGCCAGCATCTCAAAGCAGCAGGCAAAGAGGCCCAGGGAGTGAAGCAGGTGCAATGAGATGCTTCAGCCCAGTAAAGATGCAGCACTTCTGCCCATGTTGCCTTGACCAGAACTTGCCATAGGACTCTGCTTAACTTCAAGGAATTATAGACTCACAATCCTATATGCCTGGAAGATAAGAAGTAGAGCTGAATGAACATAACTCATGCCTACCACATTCAGGTTTCTGTCACCATCAAATGAGCTTCTATGGAAAAATGATTAGAGAATCAGCTTAAACCACAATTCTGATCCCAGATCGATACAAGTTCAGGTTCCGGGTCTAAGCTGCATGTGGTCTAGGGAAAATCACTAAAACTTTCAGTTTCCATTTTTCATCTGTAAAATGGGGACATTAATACCTATCTCATAGAACTATTATGATAAGAAGATAAAATAATACACGAAGCATTCTGAGCACAGCACTTGGTACATTTTTTACAAGGGGTATTAGATGAAATGAGATTGATTTGATTGAGTTGATGATTTTTGAGACTGATTGATAAGTTCATGAAGATTCATTAAAACACCTTCCTTACTTTTGTGTATACTTATATTTTTTCATAATAAAAACTTTTTTTTTTTGAGACAGAGTCTCAAGCTGTCACCCTGGGAAGAGTGCCATGGCATCACAGCTCACAGCAACCTCCAACTCTGGCCTTAAGTGATTCTCTTGCCTCACTCTCCCAAGTAGCTTTAACTACAGGTACTCACCACAATGCCCGGCTATATTGTTGTTGTTGTTGCAAGTTGTCATTGTTGCTTAGCTGACCCAGTCTGGGTTCAAACTCACAAACCTCAGGGCATGTGGCCAGTGCCATAACCACTGTGCTACGGGCACCAAGCCATCATAAAAACTTGTTAAATTAAAAAAAATCCTGGAAGACATAAGTGATATCACAGAAAGGGAAGAGTAAAGATCTCTACAAATTGGTCCCTCCATAGAAGCTATCACTAAACTGGCAAAAATTGATAGAATCAACTTTTTGGAACTCCAGAATAGGATGGTGTTGGTGCAGTGCCTGTGGCTCAAGGAGTAGGGGGCTGGCCCCATATGCCTGAGGTGGTGGGTTCAAACCCAGCCCTGGCCAAAAACTGCAAAAAAAAAAGAACTTAGGATGGTGTTTAATGAAGAAGTAAGTTGCTAAATTCAGAAAGAAGTGCCAACTCTTAAAAAATTGTGATGGTGTATTTTAACCTACCTGGTAGTTCCCTGAGGGACAAGAACAGAAGCTGACCTTTGTTTGCTCCCTTCAGTCCAGAGTGGTTTTCTACATGGCATCTATAGAAAGCATTTAACAACATACACTACCTGTAACCACCTGGTACAAGGATCAGACAAGAAAAGCACTAGGCAGACTCAAAAATTTGGAAAGGAGAAAGCTAAGAAGGAAGATTCTTGGAGCAATACGGGCTTTGAAGAATTACCATGTATAAGAAGAAATCTGTAGTGAAATATAAATGCCTAAGGCTGGACACATGATCAGAAAAGACACAAAAGGATCCTGGGCTTCCACTTGTGACTGATCTTTGAGAACCAACAGGAAGGAGGTGAAAGCTAAGGTAGAGTCGTATATGCTGTAGCTTAGTACTAACAAAGTGCCCCAGCTTAGAGCCAATCTGCAAAGACTGGGAGGATATTTTTCTCCTTTTTGGCTCCAGGTATTTAAGAAAATCTCTGCCAGTTCACTGGTAACCACTGATATGAAGAAATAGAGACTTCAGTAACCATCACAGGGAATAGAGTCTTTGCAAAAAATAGTTAGAAATAGTCATCAAACAAATGGATGGCTACAACCATCCACAATCAACAATGGGAAATCCTTAGAGGGGGGAGAATTTTATTTTCAGAGTTTCTGTATTATAATATTCAAAATGTCCACTTTTGGCCAGGCACAGTGGCTCACACCTATAATCCTAGCACTCTGGGAGGCCAAGGCAGGTGGATTGCTTGAGCTCGGGAGTCTAAGACTAGTCTGAGCAGGAGTGACACCCCATCTCTATTAGAAATACAAAAATAAACTGGGCATTGTGGCAGATTTCTATAATCCCAGCTACTTGGGAAGCTGAAGCAGGAGGATTGCTCGAGTCCAGGAGTTTGAGGTTGCTATGAGTTAGGCTGAGACCATGAATAAGCCTCAGGCAACAGTATGAGACACTATCTCAAAAAAAATTATTTTAAAATGTCCACTTTAAATTAATAATTATGACATGTAAAGAACTAGGAGAAGCCAGGTGTCATAGCTCCTGCCTATAATCCCACCACTCTGGGAGGCTAAGGTGAGAGAATTGCTTAAGGTAAGGAGTTTTAAGACCAGGCTGAGCAATAGCATGACCTCATCTCTATTAAAAATTGAAAATTTTATCCAGGCATGGTGGTGCATTCCTGTAATCCCAGCTACCTTGGAGGTTGAGACAGGAGGATGGCTTGAGCACAGGAGTTTGAGGTTGCAGTGAGGTATGATCATGTTACTAGGGCGAGAAAGTAAAAGAAAAAGAAAGAAAAGAAAAGAAAGAAGGAAGAAAGAAAAGGAAAGAAGGAAGGAAAGAAGGACTATCCATAGGAAAAAAGGATATTACCACAAACTATTCCCAAGGAAGCTCAAATATTGGACTTACTAGATGAAGGCTTTAAGTTAATTATCTTAAATATGCTCAATGAACTGAAGAAGACCAAAAGAATAATGTTCAAACAGAGAATATTAATAATGAGATAGGCATTATAACAAGGAACCAAATAGAAATTCTAAAGCTGAAAAATATAATAGTTGGAATGAAAAATTTACTAAAGATATTTAATAGCAGATTTGAGCAGGCAAATAAAAACATCAGCAAACTTGAAGATAAACCCACTGAAATTATCTAATCTGCTATGGATTGAATTATTTTCCTCCAAAATATATGTGTTGAAACTCTAACCCCCACTGTGACTATATTTGGAGATTGGGCCTTTAGGAAGTAATAATTTTAAGTGAGATTAGGAGTGGAACTCTAACCTGATAAGATTGGTGACCTTCAAAGAAAAAGAAGAAATCTCTTTGTCTCTGTCTTTCTCTCCTCTCTCCACACATGCACAAAGAAGTCATATGAGCACACAGTGAGAAGGCAACCAGCTATAAGCCAAGAGAAGAGGACTCAGAATGAAATTTACCTTGCTAGCATCTTGATCTTAGACTTTCTGGTCTCCAGAACTGTGAGAAATAAATGAATGTTATTTAAGGCACCACTCTATGGTATTCTGTTACAGTAGTCTTAGCAAACTAAAATCTAGACTGAGGAGTGGAAAGGAAAATGAACAGAGACTGAGGGACCTTGGGATACCATCAAGAATACCAATATATACATCATACAGTCCCAAAAGGAGAACAAAGGAAAAGGTGACAACAAGAATATTGAAGAAATAATGACAAAAAATCTCTCAAATCTGAAGAAATAGATGACTATACACATCCAGGAATATTAATTAACTTCAAGTAAAATAAACTCAAACATACCTACATCAAAACACATTACAACCCTCTAGGAAGCTGAGGCAGGAGGATCCCTTGAGCTCAGGAGTTCAAGATTAGCCTGAGTAAGAGCAAGACCCCATCTCTACTAAAAATAGAAATATTAACCAAGCATGGTGGCAGGAACCTGCAGTACCAACTACTTGGAAGGCTGATGCAGGAGGATCACTTGAACCCAGGAGTTTGAGGTTGCTGTGAGCTAAGCTGATGCCATGGCATGGCACTCGAGCCTGGGCAACAGAGTGGATCTCTCTCTCTCTTTCTCTCTTTCTCTCTCTCTTTCTCTCTCTCTCTCTCTCTCTCTCACACACACACACTATAGTCAAACTATTGAAATCCAATGATAAAGAGAATTTTGAAAATATCAAGGGAGAAGCAACTTATGTCACACACAAGAGAGCCTCAATAAGATTAACAACTGATTTCTCATCAGAAGCCATAGAAGCCAGAAGGCAGTGGGATGACATATTTAACATGCTGAAAGAAACTGTCAGTCAACTGTCAACCAAGAATTCTATAGCCAGCAAAACTATTCTTCAAGAATAAAGAAGAAATTGATGAGTTTCCATATAAACAAAATCTAATGGAATGTATTACCAATATGTATGCCATATAATAAGTGCTAAAAGAAGTCTTTTAGTCTGAAATGAAAGGACACTAGACTATAACTCAAAGCCATAAGAAGAAGTAAAGAACAGTGGTAAAGGAAACCACACAGGTGAATATAAAATCAGGGTTATTGTTCCTTGCGTTTGTAATTTCTTTTTTTTTTTGAGACAGAGCCTCAAGCTATCCCCCTGGGTAGAGTACCATGGCATCACAGCTCATAGCAACCTCCAACTCCTGGGCTCAAGCGAGTCTCCCGCCTCCCCCCCCCAAGTAGCTGGGACCACAGGCGCCCGCCACAATGCCTGGCCATTTTTTGGTTGCAGCCATCATTGTTGTTTGGCGGGCCAGGGCTGGGGATCCGAACCCACCACCTTAGGTGCATGTGGCTGGCGCCCCAGCCGATTGAGCCACAGGCGCTGAGCCGTGTTTGTAATTTCTATTTTTTTCCTATATGAAATGAAAGGCAAGTGCATAAAACAACAATTGTAAATCTATATTTATGGACATATATGTAAAAATGTAATCTGTGAAAATTAAAAAATAAAGAGGGAAGGACAGAAATGTATAGGAATGTGTGTGCGCCTTTGAAACTAAGTTGGTGCAATGTACTTTGAAAACTAGGTTGTTATAAGTTTAAGATATTAATTGTAATCTTTAGCCACTAAGAAAATAAATTAAAAATCCGCATGGAAAGAAAGGAATCAAAATGGTACACTATAGAAATATCGCCCCCACAAAAATAATGGAGAAATTAAGGGACAAAAAACATATAATACATATAGAGAACAAATAGCAAATGGTAGAAGTAAATTCTTCTTTATTGGTAATCCCATTAAATGTAAATAAAACTCTGCAATTAAAGGTGGAGCTTGTCAATTCATAATTGTCAAGTCATAGAAGCAACCCAAATGCCTGTCAACCCATGAATGGATTTAAAAACTAGGGCATATGTATACTATGGAATACTATTCAGCCGTAAGAAAAGATGGAGACTTGACATCTTTTATATTTATCTGGATGAAGTTGAAACACATTCTTCTTAGTAAAGTATCCCAAGAATGGAAAAAATACCCAATGTACTCAGTATGAATATGAAACCAATATATAAACAATTACATGCCCAAAGGAACAATAAAACACAAATATAGTCTAGTTAGGAGGAGGACGGAGGAAGTGGGGGAGGGCAATTGGTGGGATCCCACCTAATGTTTACATCGCGAGGGTGTTCAGCATCCCCTCTGGGAGAAAGGACTTTTCTACAAATTGAACTTTACTTTGAAATTGAAAACAATGTAACTTAAAAATCTGTACCCTCATATTACTTTGAAAGAAATAAATAAATATTTAAATTTAAAAAATCAAAAATAAAAGTAGAGCTTGGCATACCAAAGAAAAACATGATCCATTGATATGCTGTTTATAAGAGAATCACTTTACATAAATTAACACAAAGAGATTGAAAGTAGAAGAATGAAAAAATATTCCATGTAAGTAGTAACTAAAAGAAAGCCCAGCGGTTATGTTATTGTCAGACAAAATAAGACTTGGGCAGTATATATTGATAAAGTGTGGCAATCATATGCCACATACATCTTACAACAGAGCCCCAAATTATATGCAGCAAAACTTGACAGATTGAAGACGGAAACAGACAATGAAAAAATACTTGGAAACTTTAGTACCTCACCTTCAATAATGAATAGAACAATAAGACCAAGATCAAATAAGGAAACAGAAGACAAAAGCAGTACCATAAACCAATTATCCCTAACAGACATATACAAACTCCCATCAACAGCATCAAGATACATCATCTTCTCAAGTACTCAGAGAACATTTTCCAAGATAGAAAAAATGTTAAGCCACAAACAAGTCTTATTAAAATTCAAAATAAAATTAAAATCATACAAACTATTTTTCCCAATTACAATGGAATAAGCTTAGAAATAATTAACATAATGAAAATGGGAAAATTCACAAATATGTGAAAATTAAACAACCAATGGGTCAAAGAATAACTCACAAAAGAAATTATAAAATACTTTGAGAAAAATAAAAATGATGACGCAAGATCCAAACATCTGAGTACAGTGAAAATAGTGCTAAGAGGGAAATTTGGGTAAAAATTTGTGTGTAAACACATACATTTTTTTAAAAGTCTCAAATCAATAGCCCAATTATATACCTTCAGGAACTAGAATAGGGGAACAAACTAGATTTAAGCTAGCAGAGAAAAAGAAATAATAAAGATTAGATTGGAGATGCATAGAATACAAACACAAGACAGAACAGAAAAATAGTAGAAAAAAATTAACAAGACAAAAAACCTAGTTATTTGAAAAGATTAACAAAATTGATAAACTTTTACCTACACTGACTAAGAGAAAAAAGAACAAAGACACAACAAAAATCAGAACACCAATTTTATAGAAATAAAAGGAATTATAAGAAAATACTATGAACAATTGTATACCAGAAAATTTGATAACCTCAATGAAATAGACAAATGCTAGTAATACACAAACTACACAATACTGATTCAAGGAAAAATAGAAAATACAAATAGACTTAGAACAAGCAAGAAGACTGAATTTGTAATCAAAATCTCTCAACAAAGAAAAGCCTAGGACCAGATGGCTTCCCTAGTGAATTCTACCAAATGTTTAAAGAAGAATTAATACTAGTCCTTATATTCTTCAAAAAAACTGAAGAGGAGGGAACACCTCCTGACTCACCCTATGAGGTCAGTGTTACTCTGATACCAAAGTCAGATAAAAAGAGTATAAGAAAAGAAAACTAGAGGCCAATAAATCTTATTAATATAGATGCAAAACCCACAACAAAATACTGGGAAACAGAATCCAGCAACATATTAAAAGGATTATACAACAGGACGGAGCAGGATTTATCTCTGGAATGCAAGGATGGTTTCTCAAAAAAAAAAAAAAGAAAGAAAGAAAGAAAGAAATCTATCAATATAATATACCACATTAATAGAAAGAAGAAGAAAGCATATCACCAGCTCATTTGATACAGGAAAAGCATTTGCAAAATTCAACACCCTTTCATGGTAAAATAACTCAATGAGCTGAGAACAGAATGGAATCACCTCAACATGATGAAGGATATATTAAAAAACAAACATGGCTATTCATTTTCAATAGTGAAAGATTGAAAACTTTTCCACATAGACCAGGAGCAAGATAAGGATGCCTGCTGTCGTCATTTCTGTGCGATGCAGAACTAGAAATTCTATCAAAAGCAAATAGGCAATAGAGAGAATGAAAAGGCAGCCACATTTTAAAGGAAGAATAAAATTATCTGTTCACAGATGATATGATCCTACATGTTCAAAACTCTAAAAAAGAAACACACACACAAAATACTGTTAGAGCTGACAAACAAATTCAGGGATGTAGGATGTAAAATCATCACACACAAAAATCAGTTGTATTTCTATAATTAACAGTGGGCAATCCAAATGGGAAATTAATTTTAAAATTACATTTACAGTAGCATCTAAAAGTGTAAAACACTTAGGAATAAATCTAACCAAAGAAGCAAGAGGCCTGCATGCTGAAAACTACAAAATATTGATGAGAAAACAAAGATAACCTAAATAAATGGAGAGATATTCTGTGTTCATGCCCTGGAAGATTTAATATTGTTATGATGCCAATATTACCCAATGCAATTTGTAGATTCGATGGTGCTGAATATATTAAAATCCCAATGAAGTTATTTTACAGAAACAGAAAAAAAAATCTACCCTAAATTCATATGAATTTTAAGGGACCCCAAATAGCCAAAACAATCTTGAAAAAGAAGACAAAGCTGGAGGCTCATTCTTTCTGATTTTAGAGGTGACCATAGCTATAGTAATCAAAGCAGTATGGTACTGGCATACGGATAGAGTCCGGTCAATGGGCTAAAGAGCCCAGAAAGAAACTTTCACATACATGTTTAATTTTTTTTTTTTTGAGATGGATCCTCAAGCTATCCCCCTGGGTAGAGTGCCATGGCATCACAGCTCATAGCAACCTCCAACTCCTGGGCTCAAGCAAGTCTCCTGCCTCCGCCTCCCACGTAGCTGGGACCACAGGCACCCGCCACAACGCCCGGCCATTTTTTGGTTGCAGCCATCATTGTTGTTTGGTGGGCCTGGGCTGGGGATACGAACCCACCACCTTAGGTGTATGTGGCTGGCGCCTTAGCTGATTGAGCCACAGGCGCCGAGCCATACATGTTTAATTGATTCATGACAAGAGTGCCGAGACAGTTCAAGTGTCTTCTACCATTTAGAAAATGGATCAAAGACCTAAATTGAAAGCCTGAGATGGGAGGCAGAGGGGAGTGGTGTGTACCTGTAGAACCAGCTACTTGGGAGGCTGAAGTAGGAGGATTGCTGGAGCCCAGGAGTCTGAGGCTATAAGAAGCTATGATTGTGCCACTGCACTCCAGTCTGGGCAACAAAGACATCTTGGAAGAAAAATAAGGGAAAAAAGGGAAAGGGAAGGAGGAAGAAAGAAAGAAAAGAAGGGAGAGGGGAAGGAGGGAGGGAGGAAGGAAGAAGGAGGGAAGGGAGAGAGGGAGGGAGGGAAAGAAAAGAAAGAAAGAAATGAATACAAGTGTTGGTGAGGATGTGAATTAATGGGACTCCTTATACATTACTAATGAAAATGTAAAATGATGCAGTCACTGTGAATAACAGTTTGGCAGCTCCTCAGAAATCAAACATAGACTCACTCTATAATCCAGCAATCCTGCTTCTAGGCATAAACCTTAAAGAATTGAAAGCAAGGGTTCAAACAGATACTTGTACACCAGGATTCACTGCAGTATCCTTTTCAATAGCCAAAAGGTGGAAATAAACCAAAAGTCCATCAACAGACAGATGGATAAGGAAAATGTGATTTTATATACACAGTACGGAATATTAATCAGCCTTAGAAAGGAACAAAATTCTGATACACGCCACAAACATGAGTGAACCCAGCCAAATGGTGCTAGGTGAAACAAGCACAAAAAAATCATATTGTAAAATTTCACTTATACGAGGTTCCTAGATCAGTCAACCTCAGAGTGACAAAAGCTAAAATAGGGGTTATCAGGAAACAAGGGGAGCAGGAGCGGGGGGAGGAAGAGGAAGAAATGGGGAGGGTGCAAAGTTTCTGCTTAGAGTGATGAAAAAGTTCTAGAAACGGTGATAGATGGTTGTCACTCAACATCGTGAATGTGCTTAATGTCAATGAATTGTGTACGGAAAAATAGTTATCACAGTAAATTTTACATTATGTATACTTCACCATAATAAAAAATAAAACAAAAAACTAAAAAGGAAAAGTGAAACATTCCCAGATAAACAATAGCTGAGAGAGTTTGTCTCTAGTAGACTTGCCCTCCAAGAAATGCAAAAGGGGGTTTTTCAGGCTGAAATAACAGTGGGCAGCAATTCAAACCCATATGAAGAAATTGGGGACTCTGGTAAAAATAATTACATCTAACTCTTCTTTTTGTTTTCTATCTGATTTAAAAGATCGATGCATAAAGTAATAATTAAAAATCAATATCAATAGCCATCCTGTGTATAAAATGTAATTTGTGACACTAAAAGGGAGTGGATTGGGATGTGTGGGAACAGAATTTTGTACGCTATTGAAATTAAGTTGCAATCAATTCAAACTAGATAGCTATAAATTTAGGATGTTAATTGTAATCCCCGTGGTAGACCCAGAGATAAATATTCATGACCTTATACTTGGCAACAGTCTTAGAGAAGACACCAAAAGCACAGGAAACAAAAACAACAAAAAACAGATAAATTGAACTTTATCAAATTTTAAAACTTGTATACATCAAAAGACACTATGACGAGGGTGAAAAGACAACATACAAGTGGGGAAAAAAATATCTGCAAATCATGCAACTGATAAGGGCTTAACATCCAGAGTGAACTCCTGCAACTCAGCAACAAAAAACAACAGCCCTATTCAAAAATGGACAAAAGATCTGAACAGACATGTCTCCAAGGGAGATACCCAAATGGTCAACAAGTACCTGAAAAGATGTTCAGCATCCCTAGTGGTTAGGGAAATCAAGAGCGTAAGAGATACTGCCTCACACCCACGAGGACGCCTACATCAGGAAGGCAAGTGTTGGTGAGGGTGTGGAGACATTGGAACCCTCGGATTGCTCTGGTGGGAATGTCAAATGGTTCAGCTGCTGTGAAAACAGTTTGGCAGCTTTTCAAAACGTTAAACACAGAATTAGCAAGTGACTCAGCAACTTCACTCCCAGATCTGTACCCCAAATAATGGAAGTCAAGGACTCAAGTGGATGACTTATCCATGCATGCTCCTCTCAGTACCCTATTCGCAAAGGGTGGAAACAACCCAAACGTCCATTAACGAGGGAGTGGATGCAGACATCGTGGTATATCCTTACAAACATCATCCAGCCATAAACGGAACTAAGTGCCAGTACAGCTCCAATATGGAGCTTAAAAATGTATGTCAAGTGACAGAAGTCAGACGGAAAAGATCCCATATGATTCCATTTGTGTGAAATATCCAAACTAGTTAAGTCCATAGTGACAAAAAGTAGAAAAGTGGTTTTCAGGGCCTGGGTGAGAGGGGACTGGGGCATGGTTGTGTAACGAGCACAGAGTCTGGGAGGTGGGTGAAGACATTTGCACAACACCGTGATGGTCTAATGCTCCTGAATCGTTAGCGTCAAGGTGGTTAATTTATGTTACGTGGATTTCACCTGAAACACAAAACCTGGGGAGACAGATTTTGTTATCTTAACTTTCTGATGAGAAATCGGGCGTACCAGGAGGTAAGTCATTTGTTGGAGGTCACGTAGGACCTTCTTAGCAGCCCAGGCGGAGAATCACAGCCTCGGAATGCAAGGGCAGGCCGTGGTTGGCCTCAACCTTGGGTGGGGGTGGGGGAGAGGTGAGACGCAATTTGTAGACTCCACATGGATCTTATAGGCCTGGTGGTTTATTTGTTATTTTGGGTTTGGGGATTTTTTTTTTTTAAAGATTTCCAAGGGCACACTCACCTTTACGCATGTATTTCTTGTACGAGTGCCAAAGTATTGAATGAATTTCGTAAACCCAACCATAAACCCCAGCGATGGCTCCCGAAGGAGCTAGCAGGCCACCAGCATGGAGGGTCTCATGATCAGTGGCAAAGCCACAGCCCCACCACACCCAGGCTCCACCACACACACCTCCCTCATGTTACTGTCACTGTGGGGGCCATAAACCAGCATTTTATAGCGTAGGTCATTTTTTTTCCTAAATCAGTCACTGCCCTATATTTCTGCTATGCGTATGACCAGACTATTTAGAAATTTAAAGGTTTTCTTATGCACAGGAATATCTTTATGTTTTTTGAAGACATGTTGGAAATATACTGAAAAACAGAATAGGAAAATGAACTTCTATAAATTTCCATTCCAGATTTAACATATTTGCTTCATCCTTTGTTTCTTTTGCTGAACCAATTGAAAGTACATTGCTGACATCAAAACAGTAATATTTAGCATACGTTGCCATTTTCCACAATACCATTATCACATCTAACAAAATCAACACTAATTCCCAAATATCAGCGAATCATCAGTCCATATTCAAATTTCCATTTGTTCCAAAACTGTCTTTTATGTCTGTCTGTTTAAACTTGAACCCAGTCAAAGACCTCACCTTACATTTGGTTACAGCTCTTCGATCTCTTTTAGTCTATGACAAATTCCTCAATCTTGTCTTACTTTTTACTCTATGACATTGACTTTGTTGACAACACCAGACATTTTTAATTTTAAGGGCCAATTCCACATTCTATATTTTCTGCCTCATTGTTTCCTCCTTGTATCATTTAATTTGCACCTTTGTCCTCTGTTATTTTCTATAAATTGGAAATAGGGTAAAACAATTAGTGAGAGGGGAGTTCGACGTGGTTTGTGAGAGTCCCTCAAAATAGAAGCTGTGGGCTTCATAATGAGGTCACACCATTATGACCTCATTGTCATACTGAGATGACAACAGAGTTCCCACCATTTGTTGATACTAAATTTGATTTCTGGGTAAGGCAGCAACAGCTAGATCTTGCCCAAATGCAATGACATAGTTCTCATTGCAAGGAAGGAGACCACAAGTTTGGTATCTTGACACTGTGTAAAATCCATTTCCCTACCAACTTCTCACACAGTGCTTCGAGATCCACTGATGATCCTGGCCTGGGGCAATAGTATTTCACTGATGGTTGCAAAATGGTCATTTTCTGTCTCCTTCTCTCATTGACTAGCTTGCATTGTTCTGTAAAGAAGAGCCTCCCCTGTCCACTGGGGCTGTTCGGCCACACTGAAATGCACTTCCTACTGCAACAGCAGGATATATGGGCCAACAGAGGAATCCTCACAGAAAATCCGGAACTAGAAGTTGGACGCCAGTGGTGGCTCAGTGGGCACAGCCAGACACTGCTGGGGATGGAGGTGTGTGTTGGGGTGGGGTCCACCCAAGACCCTCCAGTGCCCTTCATCTGTTTGATAAATACCTACCGCTTCAGGTGAACTAGCTCAGATAGAGTAACAATCAAAGTGACAAAGTGATCAGAATTAGTCACTGGTTTTCCTTGCTTTGTTAATAGCTCATGAATTAGTTTTTGTACTGCTTCATAGTTTGGCCGTAGTTTATTTTATTTTAACCAGTTTTCCGGATTTGGGGAACTTTTGGTTTCTCTGAACTCTGCTCACATATAACACGCTTTTTAAAAATGAGCTTGTCAGTCTTTTTGTTCATCTTAAAAATTTTTAATCTCAAAATCGTATTTAGGCAATCTGGTTTGCCCCAATGCCTTTACAACGGCGGTCATGATTTTTTTTTTTTTGGTCTAATATTTTGCTCTTTTTTTTTTTTTTCCTTTTGCAGTTTTTGGCTGGGGCTGGGTTTAAACCCACCACCTCAGGCATATGGGGCTGGCGCCCTACTGCTTTGAGCCACAGGCACTGGCCATGAATTTTTAAATTTGTCTCAAGTGCTACATGAAATGCCCCAAACCAATTCTAGTCAAAATGAACATTTTCATGAGTACCATTGGTTGCACCAAATGGTAATTTTTTTTCTTTTTACAGCTTTCCAAGATTTAGTTTAAGGACTATCTGTAATCTAAGTCATCTTTTCATTTCTAAATTCTAAATTCATTCAAGCCCGATACTTCTTACTTTATATGTTTACCTATGTTTCTCACATTTTTATTACATATTTATTTTGTATTTAAGTAGTTTTCATAAAGAAAAACACAACCTCCAACAGTGACAAAGGCATGGCCAAGTTCTTTTATTGGCTGTTCCTGAAAACAACATTAAGATTTTAAATGTTGTCTTAAGATTGGAATGTGGAATAAAGAGGTGAGAAATAGTTGCATAAATCATTTCTCAAGTTCATTGTTCCATCGTCAGAGGCCGTGCTGGGTGCCATGCTCTCCCCCTGTGGATATTCCACACAGCTGGACATGCTGTGACTTTGGCTGGACAGATCATTGTCAAAATGCTAACCCCTTCATTTGGCTACTCTGTGTTTCCAGCCGCAAAGCCACTACCATGAAAGAGGTAACTCAGATTCCAACTTCCTAAGGGTACCCTGCTATGCCTTGAGGGGGCCTCAGACAGCCATCTGGTACTCCTACCAGCTAATTGACACAGGGTTAGTCTGGGAGCATTCTAGAAAAAAGAGAGCCAGGATCTGGGTAGAGGAATATCCTGGCTGTTTGACTAACAGGCTAAGGAGGTTGTGATAGATCCCAAATCCTAAGGCCGAGGGGAAGTTCTCTCCCTCTCTCTAACTCTCTCTCTCTTTCTCTCTTCCCTCCCCAGAATCCAAGCCCCCTTCCTATTCTAAAGGAACAACCCTTATGGAATCTCAGAGGGGTCTGGGTTCCACCTGCCTTGCAGGACTCCAGCCTTCTGTTGGGCTACCCAGCACCCTTCTGATCCATTCCCCTTGTGCTTAAGTTTGTCATTGCCCACTTCTGTGGTGAGAAACCAGAACTCAGACTAAACTGGGACCCCCAAGATATAATTCTTCCTGAAGGAAAGGAAAGTCTGGTGGTACAGGCCAGACTTGGCAACTGGCAACTGAGTCTGAGCATGACAGAGGAGCTGCCATGTGACCCTGCTGCCTCTCAGTCAAGCGCCACCCTCACCAGTCACCACTGGCACCGGTGCAGTGGGATCCCTCTGCCACAGGCGAGATGAGGCGCCCACTCCCTTCCCATTTCCTGTGGAACAATGAGCAGCCTGAGGATAGCCAGGGGAGGATGACCCAGAGCAGACCAGATAGTGGCCAGGAGGCCAGAGCACAGGAGGCAGGCAGCCTGCCCATTTCACAAGTGGAGAAACCAAGGCACTAAGGCTAAGCACCCACCAGCAAGTGGCAGAGCTGGGGTTCGAACTCAGCTGGTGCAGTCCAGAGCCTGTGTTCTTGACTCCTACACTGTACACAACATAATACCTTTCTGTACATTAAAAATGCACCCATGAAAAAGGGAAATTTTATGCTACGTGTATTTTACCACCAAAAAAGAAACACACATCTGCATGTAAAACAACATTATGTCTTTCAGGTGTCCAGAGGCTACAGCACATGCAGCCTGAGCTGCAAGGTGGTGTGTGTAAGGGGAGACGCTCTGAGGCCAGACGTCCTGGGGTTTCGCATTAACACCGACACCTACCAGTGTGTTTCGTTGAACAGGGAACTTATCCTCACTGTGTCTCAGCTTTCTCATCAATAAAATGGGATGATAGGAAGTGTACCTACTTCCAAATGTTATTACAAGAATTAAACCAGCTAATTCTTATACAGTCTTATGCCACACACACAGCAAATACTTGATAACCGTTAGGGCTAGTGATCTACCAACGCACTGTTTTACTATCTATAGTCCTGCAGAGAAAGATAGGAGGGGACAGGGCTGTGGATTAAGGGAAAGTCCACTGGACACGTGAGGGTGACCTCACTTGCACCCACAGGCTGGGGAAGCTTAAGGTCAGAACACCTGTCCATCAGTGGCTGGCTGGAAGCCCTGATGAGCGAATGAAATTCTCAGGCACTGTGACGGGAATGTAAATCGTTTGGAGATATTTGACTAGAGCTAAACATTTCCTCTGCAGGACCTAACTATTCAACTAGGTATATACTTAAAAATTCATGCATGTGTGGCTCAGCGTCTGTGGCTCAAGCAGCTAAGGTGCCAGCTACATACACCAGAGCTGGTGGGTTCGAATCCAGCCCAGGCCTGCCAAACAACAATGACAACTGCAACAAAAAAATAGCCGGGCATTGTGGCAGGCGCCAGTAGTCCCAGCTACTTGGGAAGCTGAGGTAAGAGAATCACTTAAGCCCAGGAGTTGGAGGTTGCTGTGAGCTGTGATGCTATGGCAAAAGCTTGAGACTCTTCTACCCAGGGCAAAAACTTGAGACTCTGTCTCAAAAAAAAAAAAAAAAAAAATTCATGCATGTGGTCACCAAAAGACATATGTAAGAGCGTCCATAGGAGCACTTATACCTGATAGACAAAAAGTGAAAGCCACCCCAATGTCCAGCAAGAGCAGAATGGTAAATTGTGTCTCTATGTGTGTGGGGGTGGGGGGTGGGCAGGAGGACGGGGTTGTATCATGAAATACTTGCTCAGGACTAAGAATAAGCAAACTAAAATTATACCCAACCAACAACGCGGACGAACCTCACAACATGTTGAGCTAAAGAAACCAAACACAAAAACACGATTGATGATTCCATTTATGTAGCGTTCAAGTTCACAACCAGGCAAAGCTAATTTATGCTGTTAGAAGCCAGGAGAGTTGTTGCCCTTGGGAGCCGGGGGTTATCAGGAAGACGACATGAGAGGAGTTTCTGGGGTGCTGGTGAAGTTCTGCTGTTTGATCTGGGTGTTGATTTCTCGAGTATTTTCGCTTTGTAAAAATTCATAATACTCTTATGATTCGTGTTCTTTCCTATTCATATGTTATACATCAATAAAGATTTGCTCTTTTTTTAATGGCTGGAAAACATCACTTTTAATTAGTTTATTTCCAAGAACATTATTTGCTTTGCACCATTAAATGCTGGGCATAGTACTAAATGCAGAAAGGACTGCAGAGTGGCCCAGACAGCCCTGTCTCCTGCTGGGCTCAGATAAGGCCTTAACACCTGGCACAGCAGATAAAATCTCTGGCCTTCCTGATCCAAGTCCTTCCCTCATCTCAGGCCTGAGTCTCAAGTTCCACTGGGAATTTTCCACCCAAGGAAAAGCCAGAGCAGCTCCCTCAGTCAGAGACGCCCCGGCTCTATCAGGCATGTTAGAGCCGAGTTCGCCATCAGCTCCTTCCCTCCCTCACCTCAAACCTCCTGGACCTTTCTCTGCTAGCTCAGCCCCCCTCCCAGAAACCCGGTGAGAGGGATTAGAACTAGACTTCAACTCGGCATTAGGGAGATGTGGTTTTGTGCTCTGGCTCCAGGGTCTAGCTGTGTCACCTTGGGTAAGTCATCCCACCTGTCTGAGCCTTAGTTTCCTTTTCTTGAAAAGGAAATTTCAGTCATACCTACTTCATGGGGTTATAGGGGAGGATATAAGGGACTAAGACATGTGAAGCATTAAGCCCAGGGCCTGGCACACGATAAGTGGCAGTGACAAGGGTTCAAATGTCCTACGGATACATTAACTTAAATTTTGGAGAGAAAAGTCTCAGCCAAGAGAAATAAAAACAGCCCGAACTTCATGGCGAAAGAAAGGCATAACCAGAGGGTGAGGGCAAGAGAGTTACTCCAAGGGTGAAGGCAGAGACAGGGGCCCATCGGCTACTCTTTGCCCTCAGAATCTATGACTTGGAGAATTCTTTCAGGAGGATGTGAGGAGGCAGAACTCATGGGCACTGTTGGCAGAATAGATCGTGCGGCCAGTCTGAGAGCAACTGGCCCACAAACCTATAGGCCATATTTTTTTTAAATAAAGTTTTATTGGAACATAGTCATGTACAGTCATTTACATATTGGTCGACAGCTGCCTTAGCACAACAACAGCAGACTTAAGCAGTCACAAAAAAAGCCATATAGCCCGTGAAACCAAAAATATTTTTTATCTCACCATTACAGGAAGTTTGCCACCTGCTAAGCCAAGGACTCTTGGAAGCAGAAATCCTCCCACTGGTTGAGGTATTGTCAATGAGGTATCCATCTGTAGGAAACAATGAGGAGAATGTAGGTGACGCAAACCATGGATACAGTCAAAAGCGAGGGGCTCGGCACCTGTGGCTCAAGTGGCTAAGGCGCCAGCCACATATACCTAAGGTGGCAGGTTCGAATCCAGCCCGGCCTGCCAAACAACAATGACGGCTGCAACCAAAAGAAAAAAAAAATAGCCGGGTGTTGTGGTGGGCACCTGTGGTCCCAGCTACTTGGAAGGCTGAGGCAGGAGACTCACTTGAGCCCAGGAGTTGGAGGTTGCTGTGAGCTGTGATGCCACGGCACTCTACACAGGGGGATAGCTTGAGGCTCTGTCTCAAAAAAAAAAAAAAATGCAAGGGATCAGGTGCACATACAGCAGCATGGGGTGGGGGGGTCCCCAAATCCCTGGGCCAGTAAGAGATAAAAGGAAAGTGAGAAAGAGAATAATAAACGCACTGACACTTTTTGAGCATTACCTTATTCTAGGCAGCATACTGAGTGGTTTTTTTAAGCATTAACTCGTTTAATCCTCTGGCCAACTCTATGAAGTAGAAACACCTGCCGTCCCATTTCACAGGTGGAGAAACCAAGGCACTGAGGCTAAGCACCCACCAACAATGGCAGAGCTGGGGTTTTGAACTCAGCCGGTGCAGTCCAGAGTCTGTGCTTTTGACTGCTACCCTGTACACAACGTAGTACCTTTCTGTACATTAAAAATACACCCATGAAAAAGGTAAATTTTATGCTATGTGTATTTTACCACCAAAAAAGAAACACACATCCACAAGTAAAACAGCATTATGTCTTTAAGGATGTTTACCAAACACGTTGGAAGGCTGCTTAGGTGCTGGGAGAATTGGGGGAAGGAACAAAAACCACAGACAAATGTGGGGCCTTCTATAAACTGTGCAGGGTGATAAACTCCATTCTGTGCACCTAAGATCCATAATTTTCTCAGCTTTAAAGATGTTAAAGAGAATTCCAGCAGTCCGAGTCCAGCACAGGGGTCCAATCTGAGGCTGTGGCCCTGGCAGCCTCCTGGCGCTCTCCCGAAACCCAGCAGCTCTGCGGGCTGTCCCGGCGGCCGCGGGCAGCTGGAGGGCTGAGGAGGGCACGGCAGGGCACTGCGGGCTGCTGCCTTATCGCACCGGACAGAACAATCAGCGTGGGGCCTGACATGGGCCCTCCCTGTGGCCACGGCAGGGCAGCCGGCTTTTTTTTTCCTGACCATCTTTTGAGTCTGAGATCAGACACAGGGAAAGATTAAAACAAATATGAATTTAATCAAGGGATTCTGCTATCCTGGGGTGGAAACAGGAGCCTGCTGACTTAAAGAGAGGCTGCAGCGCTGGGGAGCCAGAGTCGAATCAAAGCCGCTTGCTTACCACTAACCGCTCAGATGATCCATATCATAACAACAAAAAAGAAAAACAATTATTTATTCTTTTTGATGTTGCAGCTCAGCAGCAACTTGCTTTTTGAAGAGAGCAAGGTCAAAACCAAGTTATTGTTTTTGCCTGAAACTTTGACAGGGACTCCGAGTTCTTCCGTGTGACCTACTTAGATGTGAGATGTGGGAAAGTTGGAGATGTTCATTTCTTCTGGGCGGTGGATTAGGGCTTCCTTTCTTCTCCTTCTCTCCCTCCTCCTTGCCATCGCTTCCTGTTAAGGACCCGAATAAGATGTCCTCGGGAACACAAAGACAGCAGCCAAAGTTCTCTGTCGCCCCTGGGAGGGCTAGATAGAAGGTCGGGGCCCTGGGGCCCTGCCCAGGGTGGGCGGCAGGGAAGCCTCCCCGTCCCCCTTCGACCCTCCCCAATTCACTCACCAGACATTGACTATGCGTGGCATGAAATGCAGAGATATGACCACAAACAAATCAGACTCAGCCCTGCTCTAAGAGAGTTTATCTTTCATGGGAGAGACATGTGAAGAAATATCCCATCATAATTCAGGGGCATCTGAATGACCACAGGGAAAGCACAGGGGTGAACACAGGCTCTTGTAACCCAAAGCCAGGATTCAGGAGCATCTAGCTTCATGGAGTCAGAGTCAGCCCAGGGAAGAGGGGAAGAAATGGTGCTGGGGCAGAGGGACCAGCACGCACAAAGGCCCGCGGGTGAGAGAGTGCGGGTTCAAGGAGCTCAAAGCGGTTTGTTCCTAAGGAGAATAGAGCATGCGCTATAGTTTCTCTGGGATTGTCGTCAGGGAGCACATGGTGGAGGCTGCTTTACAAAGTTCGCTTGGGGCCACCGGAGGGGTTGCAGGGAGGCGAGACTGGAGGAGAGAGATGACCCTGCCAGGAGTGTCAAGGGGGCCAAACACCAGTGGAGAACTTTGAGAAAGATCCGTGTGGCAATGGAACGAGACCCAGCACGGCAGAGGGAGGGAGACACGGAGGCAGCGCCACCGTCACTGCCGGCGACCAGCCACACAGGAGGGGAGGCAGGTTGGCTAGGGAGGGTTGGGAAGAGATGGCAAGTTACACTTTGAGGTTTGGGGCTCAGGAGGGGATATCCGTCCCGATGCATATGTGTGGGGCTCTGGGGAGAGAGGGGGCAGAACATGCAGACCTGGGAGGGCACCTGCAGACCAGACTGTCCCTGTCCCCTGCAGCCTTCAGCCTGCACTCCTTCTATTTGGATTTTCACATTCTCGGATTCATCAGCCAGATGTTGAAACCCTGATGATACTCTCATGCTGTGCCAAGCTCTGGGGGGAACTAATGAGCACTACCACTGGTGGCTGCAACCCCGTCAGATTAGTCTAGCTCAGGAGCCAAGGTCTGGCACTCAGGTTGGGTTTCCAGAAGACCCATAGACAAGTCTATGAGTGTAGGCAGCTTATGAGGGAAGTGGTCCTATGAGCCAGTTACTGCTGTGCACAAAACAGGATGGACCCCAGCCAGAACCTTGGGACACAGTGGAGAGGTAGCCAACCCAAGGGGTAATAAAGCTGAGGAGTGGGTCCCCTATGTCCTCATCCAAAAGGGCTGTTCCTGCTCCTTAGCACCTCAGGCCTGTCCCGTGCTGGGCTGGTCACCCCTCTGCATCCCCAGAATGACCTCAAGTGGCTGCATCTGTGGGAACTGGGAGTAGAAAAGGCACCTGGGCATGGCAACCACAGTGTCTGTCCACACAGCACAACCCCAAAGGTAATGAGTTTTCAATAGATAAATAGATTTCAGCTATTTTGGTTTTTGGAAGAGCCATTCTTTCAGACTCCATGGAAATTTATATCTGCAAATCCCAGCTCCAAGAAGGAACCATCTGAGGGTCTGAGAAAAAAAACAAACAAACAAGGAATAAAGTCAACATATTATGACCCTCCTTCCCACCCTTACAGAGTCCAGGCAGACCAGAGAACTGACAGATCTGAAAATATCCCAGCGAGACACTTCCACGTCGAAAGAACTGCAAAATGGTATCGAGGAAAGTGCTAAAGATGTCCGCTTCACTTCATTTCTTCTTTGAAGGAGGCAGGTAGTGTTTTTGTCAAAGAAAGAACTTATGCTGGGGGAGAATGGGCCTGGAGGCTGGGAGGGGACGGGGCTGCTGGAAGCTGCAGGAAGACCTCACTCTGCTAGCAACCCTCCAACCACCCAACATTCTACTTCCAGCCCCTGTATCTTTTTGTCTGGTAGTCAGTCAAAAGCCCTGGCCACAGGTGCCATTGAATTACCAACCCCTGGGGAATAGTCTCACCCAACGACAGATGGGGAATTGGTGGGTATGTGCCCAGCGTCCGCCCTCAGACAGTGCTGACACAGCACAGACTCTGTGCCATTTCCCACCCTCCCGCATGGTGAATGGCTTGGTTGTACAGCCTTGTTGGCAGCCTTCCCCTCCCCCAGCTTCCAGTGGTGTGCTAAAGCCAGCTTGTACCAGCTCACCAGGTGCCTCCCACTTGTAGCCTGAGATCAACTATGGTGAGAACATTTACACCATGGCGATAGGCAAACACTACAATCAGGGATTATTTTTTCCCCCACAGAATCAGTTTAGCAGCACACCCTGATCATTTTCCTGTTCTTTTATTGCTGTTTCCTGGAATCACCTCCCAAATAAATCAACTTGCCCACAAATCCGTGCTCAGGATCTGCTCCTGGAGAAACACAAGTTAAGACAGCTGCCCTGAGTCTGGGTACTCAGTACAGGCACCTAGCTCACCCTAAGTCTGGGTACTAGGTACAGGCACCTATTTCACCCTGAGTCTGGGTACTAAGTAGAGGCACCTAGCTCACCCCGAGTCTGGGTACTAAGTACAGGCACTTAGCTCACCCTGAGTCTGGGTACTAAGTATAAGCATCTAGTTCACCCTGAGTCTGAGTACTAAGTATAGGCACCTAGTTCACACTGAGCCTGGGTACTAAGTATAGGCACCTAGCTCACCCTGAGTCTAGGTACTAAGTACAGGCACCTAGTTCACCCTGAGTTTGGGTGCTAAGTACAGGCACCTAGTTCACCTTGAGTCTGGGTACTAAGTACAGGCATCTAGCTCATCCTGAGTTTGGGTGCTAAGTACAGGCACCTAGCTCACCCTGAGTCTGGGTACTAAGTACAGGCACCTAGCTCACCCTGAGTCTGGGTACTAAGTACAGGCACCTAGCTCACAAGGGGCCAGCTTGTTCTGACCTCATCCTCCAGCCTCTTCTCTTTCAGCCTCTCATCTCACCCTCTTCCCTCCCACACCTAGGCCACAGCCACCTCAGAGTCTCCTGCCCTGCCTAACGTCCTTGGGGGAAATCTATTGCTTATACCCACGGGGATCCAGTTCTCTTCTGCTGTTGGCAGTGCCCTGATATTCCTTAGGGACGGTAGTAAGTCGTTGTAATGTTCCCAATTTTTCTTTCCTCTCCACATCCATCCCTGTCACTACCTGACTTTACAGTTTATCTCACCAAAGAACTAAAGTTTATGTCCCCTGCCCTTTTGAATCTGGGCTCAGTCTTGTGACTTGCTTTGGCCAATGGAATGAAACAGAGGCAACAACATGCCCCACTGACCCTAAGCCTTGCAAGGGCATCCTTGCTTCTGCTTACTGTCTTGTGACTTTGCTGTCGCCATGAAGTAGATACTCCAGGCTGGTCAGCTGGTCCCAGGAGGAGAAAGAGAGAGGAGAGAAGCAGAGCTGTCCCAGACAATTACCCCATCAAGCCCAGCCTAGAGCAAACCCACAGATGTGTGAGCTGTAAACACTTCCTGCTGAACCTACTAGGTGCTGGGCTGTTTGTTATGGTGAGAGGAGCTATCCCACCCACTCTCCATCCATGTGGTTCTGGTGGTGCTAACCCCATCTTGCAGCTCAAGAAGGAACATGTGCCAATCAGCATACTCTGCACCCTGGCCTCACTTACTATTTCACAATGGCTATGTGGTCCAAGACAGGCCAACAAGACACAACCGTGGGACATTTCCTGCAGCTTCTGTGAAAGAGGTACTCCATTTCCACTGCATAGGTGGTGGGATTTCAGCCAGCTGCCTCAGGGCACCGTCTCCCCATTATAAGGGAAAAGACTTTTGGAAAATGGAGCAATCATGTGCTGTGCTAGTAAACTAGTCCCCCCACATACACATGCAAAAGCCCTGATGTGTAGCAATTGCCAATTTCCATGATATAAATACTCCCGCCGTGGCTAATTTTATGCTACCAGTGATTTAACAACTGGTGCCCAAAATCTCTGAATGTTTTACAATTGGCTTCAGTACACCCTTGAAATGGATCCTATACCATGGAAAACAGAGTCAAAAGATGGAGAGATAGGCAGTGTCCTGGTGATATTGTTTGAGCCCCTAGATCTAGCCATGCCTGAAACCCATTAATACCTCCAGGCTTCTGTGTGAGCAAACAGCTCCATTTTCTTTTTTCTAAGGACAGTTTAGTTTGGGTTTCTCTTATGTGCAACTGAAAAAAGAAGGGCCAATAGACACCCCCATTCTTCTCCATGCCTCTGTGTCTTGAGGAATCATAATATATCATTAAAAAGGTGATAATAGTGGCAAAGCAACCATTTCTGCAGCACCAACTATGTGCCAGGCAACTTACTTATAGAAAAATTATCCCAGCAATCTTTGTATCAGCCTTACAAGAGAAACACCATTGGGCCACTTTATAGACACAGAGAAGATGAAGGACATGCCTGGATGTCATCTACTTGAACCAGTACAAGAATTCAGATCCAACCGACAGCAAAGCCCAGGACTAACCCACCACCCACTGGGGTCTCTCTCACCTTAGCCTGCCTAGAATGCTTTCTGAATCCTCTCTACCTGGTCATCTCTGAACCTAAGTAATTTGCCCAAGATCACCAGGACAGAGCCAGATGTAAACTCTGGGCCTAGCCTGCTCAATCCCTCACTTTGCCAGTCATCTATGAGGAGTGAAGATGTTCATATAATCAGTTCATATAATTGCTCAGAGCACGCTGAGTAAAGTAGAAACATTGCTGAAATGCTCACTGACATGCAGTCAGTAAGCCATAGGGCTCAGAGCCAGCGTCTGGCCCTGTACTACACCTGGGCTCCATGGCCCACGGTGGCTTCTTCTAGTGGCCAAGTCCCCGAGATCAACACGGTCTCCTGGAATCTTCTTCTTTTTCCCCACAGTGGAGCAATGGTTAGCCACCTTTGGCTCATGCTGCTATGTAGGCTCTGTGCCTCCACACAGAAATGGCTGCTTCTCCCCTTAGCATGGTCCCTGCCAGCTGTGTCACCACCCCAGCAGGTGCTCCAGACATGGCCACTCCTTTCTCCTTGGCCCCTCCCTCTCCCCTGAGCGTACACACGTACAGACCCAGCTAGGCCATCACACAAGCTTACTAGAGGTGTCAGTCTGTTGGCAAGCTTTAGAAAACTCAACTGAAATTCATTGTCTCTGGTACCTGAGCCCTCCGGGGACGTGTCTGATGTAGGGGGCCAACAATGCTCTCAGGCCTTGGTCTCACTTCTCCATCTCTCTCTCTGTTTTCATCAGTGTGACTTCATTTTGCCTGTGGGCATCCCAGAGGCATCATATTTACTCCCTGTCAGCCACAATTCCCCTAGAAAACAAAATTCCTTTTCCGCACTTCATCTGGCAAAATAGTGGGCCTGACTCTCATTGGCTCAAATTTAGACATATGGCTGTCCTTGAACCAGACACCATGGTCAAGAAGGGACTGGACACACGAGTTAGCTCAGACCAGGGTCACATGCCCTGGGTCTGGGTGGGGGTGTCCACCCTACCTAAACCACAGGGACTGAGTTGTGGGGAAGTGGGGAGATTCTTACCAGTAGAAGACAGTGGATCTGAACATAAAACAAAAAATTCCCACAATCCCCACCTCCCTCCATTCTAGCCCCCATCCAAGTCTAGACCGCCATTATTTCTAACTAGTCCTCTAACCCTGATTTTCAGCTCCCTACCTTGAGGCAGGGGGGCAGGCTGCAGTGTAGTGGCACAATCATAGCTCACTGTAACCTGGAACTCCCAGGCTCATGCAATCTTCCCACCTCAGCCTCCTGAGTAGCAGGGACTATAACCACATGTCAATATGCGCAGCTGATTAAAAAATGATTTTAGAGGTGAGGTCTTGCTATGGTGTCCAGGCTGTTCTGAAAAGCCTGCCACCTGGGCCTCCCGGAGCACCAGGATAACAGGTATTTGCCACCACACCCAGCCAACCTTCCCATCCTTACAATTCTTTCTCTAGAGCTCTGACTCTTTCCACTTCTACTCAAAAAAAAATCCCCCACATTCAATGGCTCCTATTGTGCAGCCCCTAAAACCTAAGGTCCCAGACCTGAAATTTGAAACCTTCATAATCTGGCCCCAACTTAATTCTCCAGCCTCACCAACCTCAGCTTTCCTTCACTTGCTTAACTGACATCTCGGCCAAACCAGGCTGGCTGCTGTTCTCCGAGAACACCTTACATTTCTCTCCTGGAGCCTTTAGTTCCCACTGCGGCCTCCACCTGCGCTGCTTCCCACCTCCCTCTGCATTTCCCCCAGTCCCCAAAATTAAGCCCAGCTTGACGACCACCACCCCCAGGAAGGCCCACTTCTACTGAACCACACCAACTCCAGTTCTTCACCTGGTCCTCAGCACGTGCTCACAGTGTGGTTTGGCTGTGACAGAGACTGAGCCCTTCTGAGTGACATGATCTGAGCATGGCAGCGGCACCCTAGGTAACTGAGCCAGCTTCAGTAAGAAGCAAAACTCCAATTTCAATTGCAAGAAACCAAACTCAAATCTCTTTAAATGCAAAGGTTATTGGCCCGGTCATAAGCCCACACAGAGCAAGAGTATCAGCCATGGCTGGGTCCAGGGCATCCTGTTCAACCCTCTCTGTCTGTCTGTCTCTCTTAATTTTGCTTTTTGGATATGATGACCTCTGTAGCTGGAGAAGGTAGAGCCTGGCACCCACTGATTCCAGCTCACATCATCCTTACAATGTGGGACTTCAGAGGGTGGAGGACCATCTTCCCTGATGCCTCTGGTAGCAAAATTCTAGGGAGGACTCTGGCTTGGCTTGGGTCGTGTGACCTTCCCCAAGCCAGTCCCTGAAGCCTGAGGACTAAGGATTCTCTCACTGGCCAGACATGAGCTGTGCCATGAATCTATGGCAGGCTCAGCCTTAGAACTACAGGCTCCCTAGAAAAGAGGGTTCTGTTGCCAGAAGACACAGAAAGAAAGATAAGACAGCAATTTACCCCAATACCCTCACAGCACCCAAGCATGAGGACTGACACAGGTAGCAGATGATCAACTTCACAATGGTGGCTACAGAGACGCAGGTGGGACAGGAGACAGCAACAGGACAGCCCGCACCTTTGAGCACCAGCATGCCGGGCACTATTCTAAGTACTTGGCATGTGTTAACTCATCTAGTCCTCATGACAACCTGATGAGGTAAATACAATTATTAATCCCATTTTACAGATGAGGAAAGTAAGGCACAAACAGGGTAAGTCACTTGTCCAAGGTCTCCCAGCTAAGAAGTTGAGGAGCTGTATTGCAGCCCTGAGAGCCTGTTCCCAGAGCCTGTGCTGTCCCCATGGTCTACACTGTAAGGAGAGCTGGGTGGTGTCTGGTGTGGATTGACCTTGCAGGAGAACAGGACAAGTCTGCCTTCCACAGGGGAAGAACCTCTAACCTGTCCAAATTCTCCTCAGTTAGAACAGGCCAGGTAGAGCATGGTAGTTCACACTGTAATCCCAGCATTGGGGGAGACTGAGGCAGGTGGATTGCTTGAGGCTACGAGTTCAAAACCAGCCTGGGCAACACAGCAAGATACCCACCTCTATAAAAAATAGAAAATCAGTCGAGCATGGTGGTGTGCACTATTATCCAGCCTATAACAGAAGTAGGACTGACACTAGAGCTACTAGGGAAGCTGAGGCAGGAAGATCACTTGAACCCAGGAGTTCAAGGCTATAGTGAGCTGTGAACCACTGACTTCAGCCTGGACACAGAGCAGGACCCTGTCTCTGAGACAAAAAAAGAGAGAGAGCCCATAGGCTCTGCTCCTGCCCTAAGGGAGGAGGTGTGGCATGTCCCCCCCCATTCTCCCCACCCTTTCCCTCCAGGACTCACAGGGATGCCCCCCACTTCACAGCCCCCCCACCCACCCAGGCAGTGGGCCTGATATTCAGAAGGCCCCAGGATCACCTTGGTCTCTTGGCCAGAGCTCCAGAGTCCAAAGCCTATGGCCACTGAGTCCTGCCAAGGGGGAAGGGGCAGGGAGGCAGGACAGCTGTGGGAAGTGTGCCAGACCCTATCCACCTCTCCCCGCAGGATGGGACCTCCTCCTGACCCTGCGTCACACAAGACCCCATTCTCTCAGAATATCTACTTGCCCAGTGGGACACACAATACAGGTCTTACTTTATCCCTAACCAAATGCAGGACCTGGTTAAGCCCCTCCCCTCCCCCACTGGGACAGTGGCTGCCATCAGCACATCAAAGGGCTGACATTCTGTGGCCCTGTTACTGTATTGGTCCTCTCCAACCTTGGAAGCCAGTGCTGCCCTCATGGGACACCCAGCACAGTCTGCCTTGCCCTTCCCTGGGAAGGACCCCAGAATGTCCAGTCCCCTCCACCTGCCTACCTGCCCATCAAAACTCAGCTGTGTTTTCTCTCTATCTCTCAGTCTCTCTCCCTCTTTCTCTCTCTCTCTCTCTCTCTCTCTCTCTCTCTCTCTCTCTCTGTCTAACTCTGTCTCCCTGGGTACAGTGCTATGGCATCATAGCTCACAGCAACCTCAAACTCCTCTTGCCT
>CAUYQV010050885.1:0-15826 GCA_963574575.1 Galagoides demidoff
GGGCTGGCACCCTACTCCTTTGAGCCACAGGCGCTGCCCAATACAACCTTTTTGGAAGGAAGTATGGAGAAACCTCAAAGAACTCAACCTAGACCTCCCATTTGATCCTGCAATCCCATTACTGGGCATCTATCCAGAAGGAAAAAAAAACTTTTATTATAAAGACACTTGTACTAGATTGTTTATCACAGTTCAATTTACAATTGCTAAAATGTAGAAATAGCCTAAATGCCCTTCAACCCAGGAATGGATTGGCAAGCTGTGGTATATGTATACCATGGAATACTCTTCAGCCATTAAAAAAGGAGATTTTGCAGCATTTGTACTAACCTGGATGGAGGTGGAACACATTATTCTTAGTGAAGCATCACAGGAATGGAGAAGTATGAATCCTATGTTTTCAACTTTGATATGAGGACAATTAATGACAATTAATGACACGGTAGGGTATGGGGGAAGGGGAAAGTAGACAGAGAAGGGGGTTGAGGGAAAGGAAAAGGAAAAAAAAAAGAAAATAGTGACTAATTCTCACATAAATTGTATTTAATTTTGACCAAAGTACAGTATTTAAACATTAATTTTTTTTTTTTTTTTTGAGATGGAGCCTCAAGCTATCCCCCTGGGTAGAGTGCCATGGCATCACAGCTCACAGCAACCTCCAACTCCTGGGCTCAAGTGAGTCTCCCGCCTCAGCCTCCCAAGTAGCTGGGACCACAGGTGCCCGCCACAATGCCCAGCCATTTTTTGGTTGCAGACATCATTGATGTTTGGTGGGCTCGGGCTGGGGATTCGAACCCGCCACCTTAGGTGTATGTGGCTGGTGCCTTAGCTGACTGAGCCACAGGCGCCAAGCCAACATTAATTTTTAATTCAACTTGTTAATATGTTGTTTAGGATATTACATCCTCTTTTATAAGTGAAATATTTTTGTAATTTCCCTTTATAATGTATTTTTTTCCAATTTTAATATCAGGTGTATCCAGATGAAGTAAATGATTTTGAAGTATTTCTTCTTTTTCTATTGCCTATAAGATTTGGCATGATCTGTTTTTTTTAATTATCTTTTATTTTTATTTATAAATATTAGTTGTCTATTTTTTGAGACGTTGGGAAAAAAAAGATATGAAGTTAACTGATGACTCCATACTGAACCTCAGTCAAAGCATTCTATAATAGACATACTCTTATTTGACAATGTGAATATTACTTTTTTTTGCATTATTTTTTTTTTTTTTTTTTTTTTTGAGACAGAGCCTCAAGCTGTCCCCCTGGGTAGTCCCGTGGCATCACAGCTCACAGTAACCTCCAACTCCTGGGCTCAAGCGAGTCTCCTGCCTCCGCCTCCCAAGTAGCTGGGACCACAGGCGCCGGCCCCAATGCCTGGCTAATTTTTTGGTTGCAGCCATCATTGTTGTTTAGCGGGGCTGGGCTGGATTCGAAGCACCACCTTAGGTGTATGTGGCTAGTGCTTTAGCCACTTGAGCCACAGGAGCCGAGCCAATTTAACTTTTTTTTGCAGTTTTTGGCCGGGGCTGGGTTTGAACCCACCACCTCTGGTATATGGGGCCGGCGCCTTACTCCTTTGAGCCACAGGCACCACCTGTTTTTTTTTTTGCATTATTGTTATTGCTCAATATTTCATTGCAGCAATTATCTGATTTCTTTTCTGAATGTATTTATCTTCATTCATTCTTTATGAGGTTTTTGTTTCTAGTCCTTACCTTAAACATTGTTATTGTTATTAAATTTTAAGCCTTTTTAATTTTGTAAAGGCGAAAAGTGAAAACCAAATAAACACATGTATACATAAAAAAAAAAAGAAAAAAGATTGTGCTTACACTTTACCAAAAACTTCTCCCTTCAGTAACGCATGATAGAAATGTGGTTGCACATGCATTTATAGACATATGTGCAAAGATAGTCTGCAATGCTATGCAGAATACTAAGTGGCTGGCAATGACTGAATTCTACATGAAGACCACTGCTAAAATAAATTTGATTCATCCTATAGGGGAATAACATGCTATCATAAATAAAAAGAGACAGCTATTTATATGCTGGCACAGAATAATTGTTAAGTTTGAGAAAAAAGCAAGGGAAAAGCAGTTGTGTGTGGGTAGGACCATGCACAGGCATGTGGATGTAAATGCAGAGACACCAAGGCCGCAGAAGGGCCTGTACAGATTCTCCCATGTGGAGGGTGACAAGGAGACCCAGGCACAGGGGCAGGAGGCAGGCCCACAGTAACCCCTTCTGCCACATCTGCATGTTTAGCATGTGCATGTTCTATTCCCAAATTCTTTTTTCAAAAGAGATACAATGTTTAAATGTCATTATTCATAAAGTTCCCACCAAAAAGTGAGAAAAGACCCAACTATTCAAAAGAAAATTGGGCTGAGAACAATTCATAAAGAAAATACAAACAACCAAAAAAGTATACAGATGGTGCCAAGAGAATGTATACACATTTTGAAAAAGGAAAAAACAGTACTAAAATTATAACACTTGGGCTGGATGTGGTAGGTCACATCAGTAATCCTAGCACTCTGGAAGGTCAAGGCAGGTGGATTGCTTGAGCTCAGCAGTTTCAGACAAGCCTGGGCAAAAGTGCGATCCCCTATCTACTAATGCACATGTCCCAGCTACTAAGGAGGCTGAGGCAAGAGGGTTGCTTGAGCCCAGGAATTTGAGGTTCAGTGAGCTATGATGACACCACTGCTCTCTACCCAGGGTGATAGAGCAAGACACTGTCTCAAAAAAAAAAAAAAAATTATCACCCCAAAATAGAAATCTTCTACCCTTTAGCCATTGCCCCCTCCCTAGTATTCCCACTTTCCCCCTCAGGTCCCCAACCACTAATCTATTATCTCCGTGGCTCTCCATATCCTGGACATGTCACACGAATGGAACCACACACTGTGTGGCCTGTTGTGTCCGGCTTCTTCCACTGAGCCCAATGTTTTCTCATGCTGTAGTATATTTAGTGCTTCATTCCTTTATATGGCTTGATAATATTCTCCTGTATAGATACACATTTTGTTTATCCGCTCATCAGTAGATAGCCACCTGGGTTGTTTCCACTTTTTGGCTATGATGAATAATATTGGTATGAATATTTGTGTACAAGTTTCTGTGTAGACATATTTTCAAACCTCTTGGCAATATACCTAGGAATGGAATTGCTGAGTTCCATGTTAACTCTAGGTTTAACCATTTGAGGAACTGTCAGACTATTTCCCAAAAAGACTATACCACCGTATATTCCTATCAGCAGTGTATGAAGAGTCCAATTATTGTTATTCTTTGTTTTTTTAATTACAGACATCCTACTAATATGATTTGCATCTCTGTGATAACTAATGATGCCAAGCCATTTTTTCATATGCTTATCAGCTCCTTGTTTATTTTCCTTGGAGAAATATCTATTCACACCTTTTGCCTGTCTTTTGTCTTTTAATTACTTTTTATTAGGCTGTATTAAATTTCTTTTAAAGATGGGGTCTTACTTGGGCAGTGCCTGTGGCTCAGTGAGTAGGGCACCAGCCCCATATACTGAGGGTGGCTGGTTCAAACCCGGCCCCGGCCAAACCCAGCAAAAAAATAGCTGGGCGTTGTCACGGGCACCTATAGTCCCAGCTACTCGGAAGGCTGAGGCAAGAGAATCACCTAAGCCCAAGAGCTGGAGGTTGCTATGAGCAGTGTGACGCTGCCATAGCACTCTACCAAGGGCGAGAAAGTGAGACTCTGTCTCAAAAAAACCCCAAAACTATAGGGTCTTACTATGTTGCCCAGGCTGGTCTTAAATTTCTAGCCTCAGGTGATCCTCTTGCCTTGGCCTCACAAAGTGTTGGGGTTAGAGGCATGAGTCACTATGCTCAGTGAAGACCTATTAAATTTTAAATGTGAAACACCAGTAATCCTAGCACTCTGGGAAGCCAAGGCAGGTGGACTGCTTGAGTTCGGGAGTTCAAGACCAGCCTGAGCAAGAGGAAGACCCCATCGCTACTAAAAATGGAAAAACTAGGCAACTGTTGTGGTGGATACCTATAGTCCCAGCTAGTCAGGAAGCTGAGGCAGGAAGATCGCTCAGGAGGGGAGAGTATGGGAACCCAGTGGAGGGGAGGGAAACCCAGGAGTCTGAGTTGCTGTTCACAGTGATGCCATAGCATTCTAGCCTGGGCAATAAAGTAAGACTGTCTCAATAACAGCAACAACAAAAACGGTGAACACCAGCAATGCCTCTTGTAGAAACACAACAGACAGAAATAACTGCAAGTGTACTAAAGCTGCACATAAAAGGATAATCCCTGGAGCACTGTTTATAATTGCAAAATGTTAGAGATAAAATTTCTAGTAATAAGGAACTAATTAATTACAGCACTGAATACAGACTAAATACTGCAGGATAAGAAATCTGTAATACATTAAGTCATTTGTTACAAAGTTACAGAACAGCCAGGTGTTGTGGCTCACACCTATAATCCTAGCACTCTGGGAGGCTGAGGCAGATGGATCATTTGAGCTCTTAGGTTCGAGACCAGCCTGAGCAAGAATGAGACCCTATCTCTACTAAAGGTGAAAACCTGAGGCAAGAGGACCGCTTGAGCCCAAGAGTTTGAGGTTGCTGTGAGCTATGACACCATGGCAGTCTACCAAGGGCGACAAAGTGAGACTGTCTCGAAGAAAAATAAAATAAAAAATGAAAGTTACAAAACAAAAATACACGAAACTCCTTTTTTGCTCAAAACAAAAAAGCAGTGTGTTTGCAATTATCTACAAACACAGCTTTAGACAGCAGAGAAGTCCTGGGGCAGTTCTTTATCAAACCAAGAAGGCATCTCAAGGAGCAGGCAGCAGCAGAAGGTTGAAAAAGATTAAAAGATCTCTGCTTTCTTATTCTACATAACTTTTCTAACGTTAAGACTAAGAGTGCCATTTGCTATTTAAAATACTTTTCCATACTTTTGAAATAACAGTATTTTCAAAATTATTACCTAGGAATAGGTTATCTATTCTTATTTACCACTGTACTTAAATGCCTCAACACTTGGCATCAACAGATATTCAAAGAAAATGTATTAATACACAAAGAACAGTTATTTCTGCATAAAGGAAAATTCTGTTATAGTTTATACTTCTGTAATGTGATTCCTCATTTGTGGTGACTAAATTACAAGCTAATAAACAGGGCTACTTACATGATTCAGAAAATACTGCACAATTATTTCATGACCAGCAGCAGCTGCTTCCATCAAAGGAGTAAATCCGTATGTTGGCTCCCTGTAAGGTGAGGGTCACAGTCAAGTGGTTAGCAGAGAGAAGGTCTACCAGGCAAAAATGCCCTGCTGAAGACAAAATCTAGCCAATGCACCAGTCACCTATCATTAATGAGGTTGAGATAAGAAAAGTTAATACATTAAGTTCATTAACTCTTTTGATGTGTATCCCCAGCATTGGTCTTTTGTCTAAAGGCAGCTCTGGCTCCCTATCTTCCCTCCTTCTAGGCTGTTGCTACTTGCTGTCTCCTAAATCTCTCCTTTAGTCACATTCAAAAGTCAGTTCTGGCTCTTCATTCCTCACAGAAAGCTAATGCCTCCATCTATCCAAATCCTAGCTTTCAACATCCTCCATAAAGCTATTCTGAAAATCTCAAACACCAATAGTCTAATCTGTCTGTACTATGCCTACTACCTGAATCTTAGTTTTCGGGCTTGCTTATCACTAACTCAGCATTGCCTTTATAGGGTTTTCTAACCCTGACTTGTTTCATGCTAGTCTAGAAGTCAGGAATCATGCTGAATGCTGGTTTTCAGCCATTCTAAGATATTTTTATATTTTGACATCTCTGAAGAATTTGTCTTTAAATCAACCAGTGAGTTGAGTATTATTGGTAGCACTGAATTTCTGGTGTGTCTTAAAATAGATATCAGCCAGGGGGCTGTGAACAGTATCAGGTGGATCCTGTGTTGGCACGTGAAAGGGGATTATCATCGTGAAATGCTTTAGACAACAAACAGTATCACTGCCAGCTTATAAAACACATGATTGGAGCCCAGTGCAGTGGTGCATGCTTATAGTCCCAGCTACCCACAGGTACTCAGGAGGCTGAGGCCAGGAGGGTTGCCTAAGCCCACAAGTTCAAGACCAGTGTGGGCAACGTAAAGAGAGCTCATCTCAAAAAATAAGTATTAATTAAATAAAATAAAAATAAAACTCATGATGGTTTTCAAAGCATCACTTCACCTGATATATATAAAAGGAAGACAAAGGAAGGTATTAACACTTAATGCATGCCATTTAAATGCCATATGCTATGGCTGGCCCCTGGCCTACAACACATGTAACTCTTTTTTTTTTTTTTTTTTTTTGAGACAGTCTCATTTTGTCACCTTCAGTAGAGTGCCATCATAGTATCATAGCTCACAGCAACCTCCATCTCTTATGCTCGATTCTCTTGCCTCAGTCTCCCAAGTAGTAGGGACCACAGTTGCCAACAACAATGCCTGGCTATTTTTAGAGATAGGGTCTCGCTCTGGCTCAGGCTGGTCTCGAACCTGTGAGCTCAGGGCAATACACCCACCTCAGCCTCCAAGAGTGCTAGGATTATAGGCGTGAGCCACCACGCCCAGCCCACATGTAACTCTTTTAACAGCTCTGTGACACAGACACAACTCATCCCTGGTTGTCAGATAAAATGAAGGTCTGAGGGCCTGAAAAGATACACCCAATGTTGCCTGGAAAATAGGTGAGAAGTTCTGTGCCAGGGCAGGATTCTCTCTGTTCTGCCCCTTTCTTTGACATGAGAAAGTCTCATGTCAAAGTAGGGGTGTCCCTGAACTCTGGTCAGCTGCCTAGAGCTGCCTTTCTTAGCATTAGACAAGACCCAGCCCACTCTTATGGCCACCTCTGATGTGGTGATCACCTCACGTTGGCATTCGCTCCATTGTCCAAAAGAAACTTGACCACCTGCTGGTGCCCAGCACTAGTGCAGTGGAAGAGGGCAGTCCAGCCTTGAATGTCTTTCATCTCCAGCTCAGCACCTTGCTTCAAAAGAACACAGAATGTGTGTTACAGCCTCATCTCGTCTGCGCAGGGCAGGCACCCTCAAGGCCAGCATGCTGAAAGAATCAGATGTGATTACACGAGCACACACGTACACCATGGCTGCAGTGGTTCACGTCTCTGTCAGAGCAGCTGGGGGAGCCCCTTGAGTTTCTGGGCCTGAGTCCCCTCGTAGCTCACCTGGAGGAGAAAGTAGGCGATGCTCTCGTTGCCACAGCTGGAGGCCAGCATCAGTGGAGTCTGCCCTTCTGGGGTCGGCACATTCACACTCACCCCCGCCTCAAGCAGCAGGTGCACAATGGTATCGTGTCCAATGTAGGAGGCATACATCAGCGGGGTCCAGCCACCACCATTCTTCTTATTCAAATCTAACTCTCTCCTAAACAAATGCAAGATACGCTAGACATGCCCAGCCATCTCACTTGAGGGGTTTACCAAAGCCAATAGAACAAGTTGACAGAAAGTAGAAATTATCTGCCACCCTGGATGTCACTGGGGTTGGGAAAAGGCAGGCAGGGAAATGCTTACAATTGCTTGTATGACCGCCTTTTTGAAGACCTTAGCCTTTGACTTCCTCTGACTTCCTATTCTCATCTGCCCTCCTCCTAGCCCGAGGCCAGCAATTCAATGCTCTTCTTTCACACCACCAGTTGGTACTCAACCAGGGGATATTTGAAAAAGCCAGGAGACATTTTTGGTTATTACAACTGGGGAGGGAAGAGCTACTGGAATTCAGCAGGTGGAGGCCAGGGATGCCACTAAACATGCTAGAGTATAAAGAATAGCCACACGCAGCACAGAATGATCTGGCTGCATTGTCAACAAAGCCAAGGCTGAGAACCCTGACCTGAGTCTTGATCGTGTACCACTAAGTGACCCGAGTCTGCTAATCCGCTGCTGGATGGACAGGACAAGGAGGAAAGAGGAAGGACTCAGATGATGGACAAGCCGAACTGCAACTGGTTTCTCCTTTGTTACTTCACCCTACAGAAACATTCTCAGCAAATTTGTTACCGAAGAATCCCATATTTCCGTTAAAATTCTGAAATGAATTTACCTATAGGAATAAAGAAAATGTGGGCTTCCCAGCCCAGACTTTGGGTTGGGGGTAAGGGAGCCACATTTGAAAATAACATCCACTCTTAGGAGCATCTCACACAGTTAACACCTCACGGGCCTTTCCTTTTCCATAATCATTGACTCCAGTGGCAGTAAAACTGACCATCGAACCACACCATCTGTACCTCTTATAGGATACACACATTAAACTATACCAGGCAATTACTTTCCAATCAGTAGCATCTCCTACTGACTCTGTGGGGCATGCGTAGGTAGCCATTGCCACTGGGAGTACGGTGGTAGACAATGGCTGGGGGAGCCATTTGGAGATGCCTTCTAGAATGAACCTGATTGGACACAGTTCATCCCTATACTGCTTTCCTCCACACAGCAGCAAAGCGTCCCTCTGAGGTTCTCTCACCACCTCTTCACCCTCAATTCTCCCATTTGATGCCTCCCACTACCCTTGGGCCCTAGTCTGTGCTTACGGTCAGTAAACCTCCATCTCAGCTAATGTCAAAATTCCATCACACACTTCCCTTCTGCTCCTCCCTGGAGTCATTCTAGACTCCTCTGCACTTTAAGAGGACATCATCCAAATATTTAGGAGCCTGAGAACTTCAAAGGAGCAGAGTCACAACAGGGGTATTGGTGAGTCTATTAGGTGATGCACTGAAGCATACCTGAAGGACCGCCACAAATTACGCTTTCCTGAGGTGCATGGTACTTCACTGGCTGGGTACATCTAAGTGAGGGCCATGACTTAGGAACCACTTAGGAACCACTTGGGAACTAGAGACCTCTGGCTTCAACAAAGCATTGCTTGGGCTCACCAGGAATTGAAAAAAGCATACAGAGCTGTGGACAGAGGTCACTGTACCAAGTTATCAAGTGAGAAATGGAAAACAGGGTAAGCATAAAATACGGTGGAACACAAAGGGGTGGAGGTTAAGAAGATCCCTTTTCCAAAAATTACATTATGTATCACATTGTACCACAAGCAAGATGCAGCCATGGGCCTTTTGTTGTACTGGGACTTACCATTCCTATATATATCAGTAAAACGGCAAGGGGGTGATAAAATCAGGAGACTGCTCCATCCCCAGATGGGAACTGAGAGCCTGGCCTCCCTCCTCCTCTGTGACAAAAGAATGAACTCTCCAGGAAAAGGCGGCCAGAGACATCACTTTCTATCATTATTTTGTTTTGTTTGCTTGTTTTGGCATTTCTGCTATCAGGGAAAATCATAAAATTACTCTGGTTAAAGCAAACTATAAATTAATGTTTATAAGCCTATAAGATGATATAATGTTTATAAGCCTATAATGTTTATAAGCCTATAAGATGATGTAAGTTTATATCATCTTTTTCTTCCTAGAAATAAAAACTGCCTTCTTTATCAGTCCCTAGCATAGATTATTTCTAACAACTGCCTGAGATAAACATGGTTAACCTACACCAGGTATATTAAATGTGTCACTGTGTGCAAAGCCCTACCATATAGCACTGAGATGCTACTTAAAACTTAAGGAGATGGAAGTCCCCCAAGATCTCTTACCGCTGCACACATTCTTTGACCACTTCATACTGGCCGATAGAAGCCGCTGTGTGAAGATCCAAGGGCACGTCCAGCTCCTCCCGGCTGACCTGCCCCCCCAGTCCGTGCCACATGGACAAGCTGCGGTTCAGGAGTTCCGGCTCACTGGCTTCATCACTGAGTTCAGACATCACTGTGGAGGGAGGCCCAGGGGTTAGGTCTTTCATTCTTGGTTGTTCCAGGGGATGAACAGGCTGGTCACATCTAGCCTTCTGTAAGTTGCTACATCACTAACCTATCAGACTGATACCCAATGCAGTCAACCATGGGACCGACTTAGACAATGCTCTTTGGTTAAACAGCATATGGTTTGAGCAGTACCATCATGCCAATACTTGTGAGCTTGCTACCACACAGAAAAAGAAGAGCATACATGCTGAGTCATTAATCGCAGTGTACATTTTCCACAGACCCCAGATTCTGTAAGGGCATTATCCAGGGACTCTAAAGAGCTGCAAACCTCATGAATGAACAGTAAAGAAATGCTAACTGGGGCAGGGCAGTGGCTCAAGCCTGTAATCCTACACTCCGGGAAGCCAAGGCAGTTGGATTCCTTGAGCTCAAGAGTTTAAGACCAGCTTGATCAAAATCGAGACTCCATCTCTACTAAAAATAGAAAAACTGAGGATTGCTTAAGACCGAGTTGGAGGCTCGGGGCCTGTGGCTCAAGTGGCTAAGGCACCAGCCACATACACCTAAGGTGGCAGGTTCAAATCCAGCCCGGGCCACCAAAACAACAATGACGGCTGCAACCAAAAAATAGCTGGGCATTGTGGCGGGCAGCTGTGGTCCCAGCTACTTAGGAGGCGGAGGCAGGAGACTCGCTTGAGCCCAGGAGTTGGAGGTTGCTGTGAGCTGTGATGCCACAACACTCTATCCAGGGGGATAGCTTGAGGCCCTGTCTCAAAAAAAAAAAAAAAGACCGAGTTGGAGGTTGCTGTGAGCTGTGACATCACAGCACTCTACCCAGAGCAACAGCTTGAGACTCTGTCTTAAAAAAAAAAAAAAAAAGCTAATTGGGTAATTTGATCAAACTAGCTCCTGGTTTGAGAGGGGAAAAATACCCTAAATTGGGGGTTAGATCAAAATCAGCTCTGCTATTTACCATCTCCTCCAATCCCTAGTTTTCACTATCTAATGGGGACATAATATCTCACAACACTGCTGTTGTAAGGAAGAGTGGATAAACAAACAGTGGTATGTCCACATAGTAGAACATTACACAGCAATAAACAGAAGAAAACAGCAGTTGAGATACCACACAAGAATGAATTTCAAATGTATTGTGCTAAATGGAAGCAGCCACTCAAAAGGCTGCCTACTACATAACTTCCTTTATGACATTTCAGAAAAGGCAAATCTATTTTTATTTAATTAATTTTTTTTAAAATTTTTTGGCCAGGGCTGGGTTTGAACCCACTACCTCCTGCATATGGGGCCAGCGCCCTACCCCTTTGAGCCAAAGGTGCTGCCCCAGAAAAGGCAAATCTAAAAGGCTGGAGGCCAGATCAACAGTACCCAGGGTTAGGAGCAGAGGCCAAAGGCCCAGAAGAGAGAATCAGGGGAGTAATGAACCTGTTCTGCATCTTGACTATGGTGGTAGATATGTGACTGTACACATTTATCAAAACCCAAAGACCTGAACACCAAAATGAATTTCAGTGTATATAAATGTCAAATATAAACTGAATTTTTTTGAAAACAATAGAAAGAAAACCTTCAACACAGAAACTAGGATGTGGTTGGTGGTATTCAGCAAATGTCAATTGAACAGCAATCTATCCATGCATTCTTTGAAAGTGGGAAAGATGGCTCGGCGCCTGTGGCTCAATCAGCTAAGGCGCCAGCCACATACACCTAAGGTGGCGGGTTCGAATCCCCAGCCCGAGCCCGCCAAACAACAATGACGGCTGCAACCAAAAAATGGCTGGGCATTGTGGCGGGCACCTGTGGTCCCAGCTATTTGGGAGGCGGAGGCAGAGACTCGCTTGAGCCCAGGAGTTGGAGGTTGCTATGAGCTGTGATGCCATGGCACTCTACCCAGAGGGATAGCTTGAGGCTCCGTCTCAAAAAAAAGAAAGTGGGAAAGATGAGGGAGAAAGCAGGATAGGCTAGTAAACTGGTCAGGTGACATTTTCCTTGAGATGAGAAAACACTGGTAATGCCATACCAGGAATCCTACCCAAATCAAGTGATTAGTTTCACAGGAGTGACAAGAAACAAGTGTAGTGGGCAGCATCTGTGGCTCAAAGGAGTAGGGCGCCAGCCCCATATACCCAAGGCGATGGGTTCAAATCTAGCTTCAGCCCAAAACTGCAAAAACAAAGAAAGAAACAAGTGTAGAAAAGGGAGCAAAGGAGAAAATAAAGAAGGCCTTGTTATGTTCAGATGACCTAAAGTATCCAGGTAGTTCATAGATGCCATCAGACCCTCAAGTTTGTACTAAGGATGCTGCCAACCCCTAGGTGACAGCCAAGATGGCCAAACAAGCCACAGATGTGAGGGACAAAGACTTGCAGGCCTTTGGTGAATGTGTGCATGGGTGTGACAGACAACCACCCAGTAATATTTGGGTGTAAAGGTCTGCTTCTCAGAACCACCTCCTCTTTAGCTGGCAAAGCCTGAGATCATACACCCCCTTCCCCAAACAGTCCTGGCCAGCCAAGTCAGGATAAGACTCTACATAAGCTGAATGCCAGTACAGTGTCCCTTCCAATTCACCCCTCAAGCCTTCCTTGAGCATGTCTCTTCTGTTCCCAAGGCCTCCTCCAGGATAGGGCCCATGTTCTCTATTTATTGGGCACTCACACTTCTGACATCCCCAGAGCTCTGAGGAACAATCAGAACCAGATCCAGCCTCCAGGAACCTATGGAGGGAGAACTTCAATTTTCTTTATCATGTATGGAAAATACATCAGCAAAATGACCATTCTATTCATGAATGTGATACATATAGAAAGTTTCTTTTACATTTCACTTCAGAACTTATCTTCAAGAAACAGCACTGGGGATGAGATCTTCTAATTTTCACTCTACCTTTTATTCCCATCCACTTTGTTATTTATTTTTTATTTTTTGAGACAAAGCCTCAAGCTGTGGCCCTGGGTAGAGTGCTGTAGCATCACAGCTCACAGCAACCTCCAACTCCTGGGCTTAAGCGATTCTCCTGCCTCCGCCTCCCAAGTAGCTGGGACTACAAGCGCCCACCACAGCGCCCGGCTATTTTTTGGTTGCAGCCGTCATTGTTGTTTGGTGGGCCTGGGCTGGATTTGAACCCGCCAGCTCAGGTGTATGTGGCTGGTGCCTTAGTCGCTTGAGCCACAGGCGCCGAGCCCATTTTCTTATTTTTAAAATAAATGTTAACTGAAAGAAAAAGTGATGCCGGTGGCGACTGCCACGCCCACAGCGAAGGTCTGCCCGGGACAAGGGATGTTAGGACCACCTCAAGAAAATGCAGCGGGGACGGGAGGTGTCGCGAAACTCGCTCACAGGCCGCAAGGCGGGTACCCAGCCAACGCCTACGGCCGCTGATGCTTATCGATGTCTCCGTCGCTGACATTTTCACCCTGACCCAACAGCGCAGAGTTCCCGCTCCACACCTACAGAAGCCGAGGCTCAGCGTCATCTAGCCACGCGGCCAGCAAGTGCGGAGTCGGGTGCCCCAGCGCTGGGCCCAGACAGATAGCAGGTGCCGGCACCTGGCGAGGCCCAGACGCCGCGGACCCTACCTGCGCTAGGCCTCAGGCCTCTGGCCGCCGTCGGGCCGTCGTCGCCGCCGCCGCCGCCTCAGCCAACACCGAGGGCCGCTCGCGCCCAACCTGCCACAGCGCCCGGCCCCCGCGGCCTCGATGCCGCCCCGGAAGTGGTTGCGGGAGCGCGCGGAGCACGCCGGGACGCTTGCGGGTCCAAGACTGGGCAGTTTCCGGGAGCCGTGGAATTTGCAGCCTCTCCCTCCAGCCTTCCGGTGAGTTTGCCCCGCGAGTTGTGTGGCGCCCACAGCAGCCAATGACAAGAGGCTGTGTTTTCGGTCCCGCCCCCTACTGAAGAGGGGAACCAATCCTATTACAAGAGAAGCAGGATGAGACAAGTCCCGAAAAGGGAGCAAAGGAGAAAGCCTCTGGGAGACCGCTCAGTAACGTAAGGCTCTGTTGGGGGGAAGGATATAATAAGGGCGAGTGACAGCCTCGTATGCGTGCTGCGACCCGAGGAGGCGTACGTGACCCGAGTGCCGCGCTGGATGCTGTTTATAGCCCTGCCAGGACAGCGTCGGGAGTGAGGCGGCGGCCTGAGGCGAGTGGCCTCAGTGCTGCCGCAGCTGCAGATATAAACGTCAAGAGTTGGATGGGACAGAGGAAATCAGAGGCTGGGCGTGGGTGAGAGAATGGGCAATAGGCTTTCCGGTTTCCCAGGTTTAGATTTTACAATCGCCACTCGGAAGGCCGTTGGCGTCTGGTTGCCATAACAACCGCCTGCCTCCAGGAGGGCGGAGCTAACGGGCTGCAGCCAGGACCAGGCCCGCGACAGTGACCTTGCTGGCTGATGAGCAGAGCTCCTCTACTTCGCCTTCAGGACCCTTCACTGTCCTGTCCGTTTTTACTGCAGAGGTCAGCAAACGTGTCGGGCATTTTTCACTTCTCTAGGCCCTCTGTACGTACATTTCCCTCTGCTGGTAAAGCCTTTCCCAGCTCTATTGTCTCATTCGCCCTGAAGAACTTAAGAGTCTCCAGTGGTCTTCTCCTGGGCGATTCTGTTGCCCTATGAAATACTGTGCCCTTACAGAACAGAACCCCAGTTACAAAACACATCCTCTGGTGTGTGTACCAAGTGTGCCCCCACCCTGCTGCTCCCAGCTCAAGATGCACCAAGCATTTGCCCTTGGTCTTAAAAGCCCCCGCTGCTGCCCTGACTGGGAATAGGGGACCCAACTGTAGAGGCTGAGCCAAGGCGGGGCAGCAATGCTTCCCCATTTTATAAGCACAGTGGTCCCAAAAGTGTTCTCCAGAAATTAGTTCTGGAGTACCATCACCCCACATTCCATAAGCCCTCTGGCCCCCCTGAGGAACAGGACCATCTTCTTTTAGATACAAAGGTGGTAGCTGGCACAGTACCTGTGTGTAAAAGTCTTTGGTTATAAGGTGAGTGGTGACTCCAAAATGTCTCTAGTTAATTCCTTTGTAAGGGGCAGAAAAAGGAAGTGGGGCTTGAAATTCTTCTCCCTGATTCAGATTCTATCTTTGTCATTTACTAACCACTCTAAGCTTACAAAGTGGAGACGATAGTATGATGTTATATGGGATATGTTATATTATATACATACATCCATATATCCCATACACAGATCATTCTACGTATCATCTACATATCATGTACATAAGTATATCATATGTCAATCCATATATATGTATATTGTTTATATCATATATGCATGATACACAGGTTCTACTGTACTACACACACACACACACACACACACACACACACACACAGCGCCTAGCACTCAATTACAGGAGCTTGCAGAACAAGAAGGAAACTGGGATGGGAGCCTACCAATCTGTTTTCACCTCTTACAGCTGGTAGAGGCTTTGAAGAGGTAGCCCTCAGTCACCTGACCCTGGGCTGCCTGGACCCCTTTACCTCATCCCATGTGCTCCACAGGGCTCCTTGGATAATGGTTCACTAAGAAGGCGTATGCAAGCCTGCGCCCTGATGGCATCTAAAGGCAAAGATGTGGCACCTTCACTAGGTTCTCCCTGGGTCTCGCAGATGGGTCCCTGGAATGCTATTGTTGAAGCTGTCAAAGATCAGCTCCCATCTCTCGACTCAGACTCCTCCTTGGTAAGCAAGAGTTTTTCTCCTGGTCAAGCCTTCCTCCTATGACAAGCATGATGCTGACCAAGGACAGCTTTGGAGTGTTCCTCTCTACAGATTTTTCTTGCTGACCTATGGAGTTTGTTTTCATTTTACTTTAAATCAATCGAGAATGGGTGCAGGCTCGGCGCCTGTGGCTCAATCAGCTAAGGTGCCAGCCACGTACACCTAAGGTGGTGGGTTCGAATCCCCAGCCCGGGCCTGCCAAACAACAATGATGGCTGCAACCAAAAAATGGCC
>CAUYQV010050887.1:0-49305 GCA_963574575.1 Galagoides demidoff
GGCCATTTTTTGGTTGCAGCCATCATTATTGTTTGGCGGGCCCAGGCTGGGGATTTGAACCTGCTACCTTAGGTGTACGTGGCTGGTGCCTTAGCCGATTGAGCTACAGGCGCCGAGCCCATACCTGTTATTTGTATATAAATACCATTTCTTATATGCCATGTTCCATGTCAGTTATACATACAATGGATAGTTAGGATTTTAAATTTTTATGCAGGCATTTTGTATTCCTGGAAGAAAGGACACAATATCTCAAAGGTAATCATGATCTCTAATGGTTATAAACACTCCAGCAAATACTCAAGTCTGTAAAGGTTCATGGTACTGAAGCTGAGGGGAAATAAATATTTTGGTGATGGTAGACTCTAGATCACATCATATTGTCTCTATTGCTTTCTTTCTTTTGAGGGACCATATGGTAATATTCTAAAAGATGTTAGGAGCATAGAAGTCACTGGGAAGCTTTGTAAGTCTACATCTAGATGATATATATACTCGTCTACAAAATACCAAAGAACATGTAATCCTAGGGAACACGTGTTTCCAAAACTATTCAGTATAAATATGCCAATTCATTTTTATAGTGTCAAAGAATTAATCTTTTTTTTTTTTTTGAGACAGAGTCTCAAGCTGTCCCTCTGAGTAGAGTGCTATGGCCTCATAGCTCACAGCAACCTCAAACTCCTGGGTTTAAGTGATTGTCTTGCCTCAGCCTCCCAAGTAAGTGGGACTACGGGCACCTGCCACAATGCCTGGCTATTTTTTGGTTGTAGTTGTCATTGTTGTTTGGCAAGCTGGGCTGGATTCGAACCTGCCAGGTCTCCTATATGTGGCCAGAGCCCTAGCCACTAAACAACAGGCGCCAAGCCGAATAATTAATCAATTTTAATTCTGACTCATTTTCTTTCTTTCTTTTTTTTTTTTTTTAGAGACAGAGTCCCCCTCAGTAGAGTGCTGTGGTGTTACAGCTCACAGCAACTTCTAACTCCTGGGCCCAGGCAATTCTCTTGCCTCAGCCTCCCGAGCATCTGGGACTACAGGTGCCTGCCACAATGCCCGGCTATTTTTTTGTTGCAGTTTGGTTGGGGCTGGGTTTGAACCTGCCACCTTCCATATATGGGGCCGGTGCCCTACCCACTGAGCACAGGTGCTGCCCGTCTGACTCATTTTCATAGAAAATTTGGTACTTTTTATAGTCCTCCATCTTAAATGTCTAGCTAACCTTTGTTTCTTCTTCTTTGTCTTTTTTAAATTTTGTTTGGTGTTTTTTTCCATTAGGAAAGGGGATAAAGAGTAAGCCCTTTAATTCACAGACTAGCAATGAGTACTTATTATGTTTTAAGGTATAAGCCCTGATATATCAGTAAAAGTTTACCTTCAAACTAAATAAACCTTGGGCTTTTCCCACACAAATGAGGTGAAAATTTATTTTATAAAAACATGAGCAGAATATTATATGTACTTGTGGCTCTGTATTGAAATAATTAATAAAATAATGGAAAATTACATTTGCATAGCAACTTTCAACCATAATTTAATTTTTCCTGGATTAAAAAATGTCATTCACTAAATTGTTATTTGTGTAAATGCTCCTTGGTGAGCAGGCAGAGTGAGTTCACCACAGCAGACTAGTTGTGAGTACCAAGCAGAGAGCGCTAGTACAAAGTAGCTTGAAGAATGTGGACTGTTATCAGGGTGATGATTTGGAATGAAAGCTTTTGTAAGTCAGAATAATCTTGAAAAATATACTTGTATTTGAAGCCTAATATTTTAGGATCTACTCCTGTTTAACTTATAAGAACCAATAAATGTGCAGATGGAGGTGTACATGTATAAGGCAGTCTCAAGGCCTCTGCCGATGCATAGTTCAGATGTGTGGACACTCACGGTGGGATGCACAGCCACATGTAAAATGATAAAAAATGTTGCCCGGGCTCCTCTATCAATCAATGGTCTGGGGATTCTTTGTAGGAATAAACACCTCTATCCACAAATGTCTTAAAAGATATATGCAGGGGTGGCACCTGTGGCTCAGTGGGTAGGGTGCCAGCCCCATATACCGAGGATGGCAGGTTCAAACCCGGCCTCAGCAAAACTACAACAAAAAAATAGCTGGGCCTTGTGGCGGGCGCCTGTAGTCCCAGCTACTCGGGAGACTGAGGCAAGAGAATTGCCTAAGCCCAGGAGTTGGAGGTAGCTGTGAGCAGTGTGACGCCACAGCACTCTACCCAGGGCAACATAGTGATACTCTGTTTCTAAAAAAAAAAAAAAAGATATGCAGACTCATTATAAAGAATTACGAATACTGGAGATAGTTGTCATCAATAAAAGGTCCCAGTCTCGATTGTTAAAGAACATTTCCCTGACCCATAGTAAATAATAGGTATGCTTATTCAGTAAACAAACTAAGAGCACAGTGTATGGCTTTGACCAAGAAAGATGTCACTGTTGTTTTCTCCTACTTTTTGAAAGGTCTTGAGTTAGCTAATGAGGGTTACAATCCAAAGTTAGTAACTTCTGGCTGTGTGGCCTTGGACAGGATAATTAATCCTCTCTATCTCCATTTATTCATCTGTGAAATGGAGAAAATAGAGTTGTTGTAAGGATTAAATGCTTATTAAATATATGTATGAAATTCTTGAAAGAATTCTTATTCTGTCGGCTAATTAACCAGTGTTTTAATTAATTCTCATTAGATAAGTGAAAGTTCTTTACACATTCTTACCTGCATTGCTTCTGATTCTGTCTTTGGTACCACTTGATACCCACCTAATCACGTGCTGGAGAAATGTAGCTGTGTTATCCTAAGATTCCATAACATACCACTCTATTGCCTTTATTGCCATGTCATCCCTTTATTTTTGTTTCAGTTCTTCAAAAATTGATATTATACTACTGCTCACCTATTATTCACCAAATACTGTGCTCAATCTTATATAGCTAACATTTCACCAACCTTCATAAAACAAGCTAACATGGTAGATATAATCCCATTTAAGCTGAGAATACGGAAGTTTACCTGCACTCAGCAATTCACTCGTCTCATCTTTAGTAAATTGTACAGTCAAATTTTGGCCCGATTTTGTTAAGAACTTGTGGCTTTTTCACTGTATTCTATATTCACTGATTTTTCTTGTTTTTCTTCTTTGGCGCCTGCAATGTCTCTAGCACAATTTGCTCACAGCTGTAAGATCAGGAATTTATCTCTGAAATCCTGTGGTTAGGTCCTCACTACCTACTGACTGAAGTCACTGATCCACTTGCATTTCTACATATCTGCATGTCTGTTCCCTCCCCATCAGTCTGCACACCAGATAGCCTGGTGCGGGCTGGCCTAATTCTGATGGCTTACCTGGACAGCAGGTGTCTTATAAAGATGTGTAAACTGAAGTCACCTTTCCATCTCATTCCCAGTTATTAAATTAAGAATGAGACATCATAGTACTTATTTTTCATAGAATGTCAAATAGCTTATCATAGATGTATTAGTTGCCTGTGGCTGCGGTAATAAATTACCACAAACCTGTGTTTTATGAAAACCAGAGGGCCAGACACAATGGCTCACACCTATACCGCCAGTGTGTTGGGAGGCTGAAGCAGGAGGATTGCTTGATACCAGAAGGTTAAAATCAGCCTGGGCAACATAGTGAGACCTTGTCTCTTAAAATAATCATAACTGGCCATGATAGTGCGTGTCTGTGGTCCCAGCTACTCAGAGGCTGATGTGAGAGGATCCATGACAGAGTGACACTGTCGCTTTAAAAGAATTTTTAAAAGCATCAAAACATGAAAAAGGAATTTATTCTCATATAGTGTTAGAGGCCAGAAATCCATAATCAGTTTCACTGGGCTAAAATCGAGGTGTCCTCAGGGCCCCAGTCCCTCAGAGGCTCTAGGGGAGTATCTGATTTTGCTTCCTGCAGCTACCGACAGTCCTGGGGTTACAGCTGCATCAGTGCAATCGCAGGCGTCCGCGGTCACAGCCCTTCCTCCTCTTCAGTCTTCCAATTTCACTCTGCCTGCCTGTCATAGTGTGCACAGTGTGATCACACTCAGGGCCACCTGAATAGTCCAGACTAATGCCGTCTTCTCCAGCTCTTTCCCTTAATCACACTGCAGGGTGTTTTCGGCATATAAGGCAACATTCTCAGAGTCCAGGAACTTGGAAGAAGATGTGTTTTCATAGTGGGCCATTATTTAGCCTACTTTACTAAGCTATGCAATTTTTAAAATCGTCTCAATATTAAAATAAACTTCAATCCGCCAGCTCTAATTACTCCAACAACATCCTGCAATGAAAGGAATAATTAGAGACAGCATTTACAGAGGGGAAGAAGTCTCGACAAGCATGCAAGCTCAAGTTCAGAGAGGCTGATTACTAAATATACAAGGCAAGCATTGCGAGGTAGGGAGACGCAAAGTGGTAAAGGTTACCAAGTCCGCCGCAGTCTGTTCATGGTCAGAAAGTAGCGGCATCATCACAAAGATCTTTGTGGATTTTCAAATATCAGCAAAGCAAAAGTAAAATGTGTATAATTATCATAATTAGTGAACTCAGGTTTATGGGAAATATTCAAGATGTCGTTAAGGGGAGGGGACCAGAAACAGAAGAACTCTTATTATTTTAGCTATTTTCTCAGACTGCAAAGTAAGCACTTTTAATTTTTGAGGGTTTTTATTGTTTTTTTGTTTTGTTTGTCTTTCCACACTGTGGAATGTAACATTTAGTTATGTCAAAAATGAAACAAATTTTATGACCAAAAAAGTGATGTGATTCCCTTCAGATACTATAATATAAAATTCATCTTTACTGTGCATATATCTTAAATAAAATCTTAAGAATGTTGTGAATATTTTCCTAATTGGATAATTCCTTCACATTTTATTTAAGACCTTGGCTAGTTTAGGAGCCCATGGGGTTAATTAATTTTGATATCTGAAAAGGCTGAAGAAGTAGGTTCTGGAAAGTCTTTGGGCCTTTTATACGACTCTCAATCTGACTTAATTCAGGCAACTCACAGGCTCTTTTCAGTCATTCTATTCAAGCCCTTCATAATGTCTTTTGCATAATATGTCTTCATCAGTCTCTATTTTTTGTGCTAATAATTGATATCACCATCTACCCAGGCTTTTCAAGCTAAAAAACTAGGAGACATTGTTGCCAGTGGTGGTACTCAACCCTGACTGCATTTTAGAATTACCTGGACAGACTTTTAAAAATATACCCATGGCTGTACCCTCAGTGAACCCCAAACAATAAAAAAAGACGATCTATGTGTAGACCCCATCTTGGGGTCAATAATGTTTGGAAAGTAAGCCCAGGGTGTGAGCCAAGTCCTAGTAGAAGTTCAAAGGGATAGCTAGGGCTAAAATCCTTGTCAATTGAACTTACAGGTTCAAGTACATTTTACAGTGGTTTCCTTGTGTAAAAATAACGAGCACCTGGATGCCTTCAGGTGAGGCCTGCACTCCTGTTTACCAGTCTCCACCCCCTCTTCTCACCACTGGAGTACACGTGTACTTCCCAGCCTCAGCTGTGAAGGCATTTGAGTTTCCATCCCTGCCCTCGACCTCTTGGTCTCTTTCAACACCAGAACCCCAATCCTAGTTGGTCTCTTAACATAACCCTTTTCACTAAAATGTCATCTATTTTATCTCTTCTCTTACGCTGTCTCCCCACAATTAGATTAGATTGTGACAGTCACTTCTTAACAGATTTCCCAGCATTAACCCCTCAAGTCAATGCTAATCATCAGCCCTTATGGACTTAAATCTATTCGCTGGTGTGCCAGTGCCTAAGAGATAAAGGCCACATTTTTTAGCCTGACACATAAGACCCTCTCATGAGCACTGATATTCTTATAAATTTCCAGCTCTGTGCACTTAGCCACATATCTTCCCTCCTCTGTCTCCTCCTCACTAAGCCCTCCAACCCACACCACCTCCTCCCAAGGACTCCAGCCCCAGTAATGCTGTGTGTTGGGAGGGTGGGTGTTGGGTGGCACCTGAACGGGCGCTGCTGCTGTCTCATGAGTTAGCGTTTCCGGAGCTTGAGTCTCTGGGGCCACGCGACCCCTCCTGTGTGGTTTCTCCGTAGGGTCCTGCTCATTTCTTTAAGTCTCAGATGAAATGTTAATTCCTTTCAAAGGCCTCCTTTGCTGTTTCTTATTTGGGGATTTACAAGCTTCTCTGTGTTACAGATACATGCCAGCCTTCATCATACAAAGCATTTTGGCCACGAATTTTAATTGTGAGGATGTTGATCTAATTTACTGAGGGCAGGAACTGTGTTTGTCTTCACATATGTTCTAGCTCAGCCCTGCCACTGACTCCTAACTATTCTATCTGTCCTTATCACGAGCAAAAAGATGTAGGTTCCATGGTGTCTGCGATTCCTACCAGCTTTGAATCTGCGTGCTTATATTGAATTAAAAATCAGTCTAACATCTAACGAAGTCTCTAAGACACTCAATAAACATTGACATTAGTGAATTAATTAGTGAATGAAATATTCATTTCTTCTATTTGGCTAATCTCTCCTTGATTCTTATAGGTAAATATTTCATTTGACATTTCTGTGTTTACTTTTATAAATATATATGCCTAAATATACATATACATATCTACACACATATAATTATTCAGTTGTAATTGAACCATTATAATGTCAAATTTCTGTTGCTGGTAGCAATGAGCAAGTTAATAATGAAGCAAAAACTATCTGTAACAGGCAACCCGAAAACACCCACACTGCAACAACAATATGTGTAACAACACAGAGTAAAGTAGTACAAGTCAACGAGACCATTTGGAAAATGAAAAAAGAAAAAAAGAGGAAAACGTCGGCTACACTCCAAGTATCTGAAGAAAAACAGTAATGGAGCTTAAATTTTTTTCTAGTTTTTTGTCCATTGTAGTTGTGGGGGGGGGGTTGTATATTTACGTTAAGTTTTTTTTTTTTTTTGCAATTAAAGATTTTATTGTTGATTTTAGATTATACGTAGGCCCCTATCTAACTATTTAATCTGGTTAATTTACTCCTAGAACAGAACAAACCAGAAAAGATAAGGACCTACTGATAAATACATAACCAGAAAAAGAACTTTCTTTTTTTCCAAGAAGGCTCCCAGACAGAAGGAGGGCCTGCTGGGGCTCAGAACATGAGGTGTCTGCCACGGCCACCTGCACTGTCAGGTGTGCAGGTGGAGAACTGACCTCAGAGAGAGGGACGAAGTTCTTCAGGCAGAATGTCTGCTGACAGATGGCGTGCGGTCGGCTTCAGAGTGGGGTAGCCGACGAGAATAAGGTGAATTCTGGCAGGCAGATAGGATAAATGGAAAAAGTGGCCACGACTCTTAAGTGAAAATACACGTCAATGTATTCGCAGCACTTTCTTTATGCCAGACACCGTATTGGGCACCAAAAACTCAACAATGCATGAGATCTAGTCCAGTGGTAAACCTGGGAAGATGCACAGTAATACCACCGCAGGGGTGAGGCTGCCGGAGAGCCGTCCTGAGGCAGGGATGCGGGTTGAGGTCTGGCTGCCTCTGCAGCTGACCAGGGCTGACTGCAGTTGTCTAGCTTTGGAGGAATGACAGTTTGAGGCTCAAATGTGGACTCTGGAACTTAAAAATGGAAGACACAAAATCTAAGTAAGGGAACAGTCCTCGAGGAATCAGGTGGACATTTGGTTAAAAGGGTCAGCAGTGTAATTATTAGAACTAGTATTAATATTAGTATTAGTTTTCTAGGGCTACCATGACCAAGTCTCCTAACTGAGTGGCTTAAAACAACCAAATTTTATTAATCCGCAGTTACGGAGGGTAGGAATCCTACATTGAGGTTTCCACAGGATTGGTTCCTTCAGAGAGCTGCGAGGGAGACTCTGCTCCATCTCTCCTCTCTTCTGGTGGTTTCACAACAAACTTGGTCTTGGAGATGAACCAGTTTTTGCCTGATCTTCACACAGTGTTCTCCCCCGTCTCTATCTTTTCACCCTGCTTCCCTCTGTGTACAGCTATCTCTGCGTCCAAATTTCTTCTTTTTCTAAGCACACCAGGCATATCACATCAAGGATCAGCCTCATGATTTGATCTTAACTTGACTATGTCCAAATTAGGTCAGATTCTGACTTTATTTGGGGTTCTGACTTCAATACATGTTTTTAGGAGGACACAATTCAGCCCGTAGCAGTATCACATGCACCCAGTCAGAGGAATGTATTTTTTTATAGCCTGAGTTAGAACAGTAACAACACTGACTGGCTTAGGACTCTTTTAAGTTTCTGGGAAACAATTGCAGGATTGAAATGATAGGCTGACAGAAGATTCAGCTGATGATGAGGCTCAAAGGTCAAAGAGAACAGGACATTAAAAGGTAGACTATCCTGCAGCCTTTTATACAAACTCATCATCCTGGATTGTACAAGCTTATAGTTTTGTCTTCTCCCAGATGCACTTGACTCCTTAAAGTACAAAATATATTTTCTTTTCCTTTCTGGCAGCTGTGAAAGTTAAACCTAGCAAATGAGAAGAGAAGGCTGTACACACAGAAAGCTCAGCCCCACCGCCTCCATGGGGACTGTTCACTTAGGAGGAAGTGATGGCAATTCTTACTGTGGTCATGTAGCCTCAGGTGAATGGGAAATTGTCCATACAACTAAACTGAATTCAAGAATGAAACTAATATTTTAGAATTAGAAAATCTATTTTGTGATTCAATGCATCTGTATCAGATGAGATTTATAACTTTGGGTAATTTCCCAAACCTTTAATAGATATTTTAAAGGAATTTTATTATACAAAAGAAGCAGGCATACTGTTGAAGGGAAGATCATACACAACATGCTTGGAGAATCCAATCGGCACCCTTGGGCTCCTAAGTACAAGTTTAGAGTCTGCGCTAGACCTGGGACAGGGGACAGACAAGGCTGCTGAGTTTGGAGGGGGAGTACTGGTTTAACAATTGATAATGACATTTATATTTTTTTCCTCCTCTGCTACAGACTCTTATGAGCCTGTGTTTTCTTATTCATGGACAAACAACTTCAGCCTAGGTGACTCCTTATGTGCCCACAAGCTCTAAAATTGGGTGCTTATGTTAAAGTTAAAATTACGAATTCTTCCTGAAGGAAAAATGGATAATATAATCTTTGAGAAGTGTTTTTTACTCAAGAATGCTTTTATATAGAGTTCATCATTGTCTCTTAAAAAGCCCATAATCATTTGCCTTCACACAGAATTGAAATTCTACAAATTAGTTACAAAAAGAATGAAACATACACATGGAGACATACACACTAACCAGGAGTACATCTGGAGTTTTGTTTACCTGATACAAAATGTGTTTGTTAAGAGTTTAAGATAGGGCAGTGCCTGTGGCTCAAAGGAGTAGGGCGCCAGCCCCATATGTGGGAGGTGGTGGGTTCAAGCCCAGCCCCGGCCAAAAACTGCAAAAAAAAAAAAAAAAAAAAGAATTTAAGATAAACGGACGTGTACCATGCTATTTCATAAAGAAAAACGATGAATGAAAACATGAATTCAATTAGTGTATATGAATTCTCTGAAGCTGTTTGAAATGTTGTCCTATTAAAATTTATGTATTACTCTGGTAATTCAAAAAGCGCTAGAAATATAAAAATCAAAGAAATTGACTCAGTGGCTCTTTCCTGTAATCCTAGCACTCTGGGAGGCCAAGGCAGGGTGATGGGTTGAGGTCAAGACCACTTGAGAAAGAATGAGACTTTATCTCTTCCAAAAATTGAAAAAAAATAGCTGAGTATGGTGGCCTATGTCTGTAGACCCAGCTACTCAGGAGACTAAGGCAGGAGGATTGCATGAGTCCAGGAGTTTGTGGTTGTGATGAGCCACAGTGACGCTATGACACTCTAGCCCCAGGAGACATTGTCTTAGGAAAAAAATAGAAAGAAAAAAATTAGTAAAATTCATTACATGTACTATACTTCCCATAGTCTTTTTATAATGAAAAGGTATAGTGCTTACTTATCTACCTGATTCTTTTTTGTTTGGGTACTCAAGATTAGCCCTATGCAGTTGTGTGATGTTAAGTGTGAGTTCTAGTTTCAGTTATATAAAATTCATTAGCTAACCATCAGTTGAAGAACGCAGTGGCTTATACAAATCAGTACCTTACAAGTTTGGCACCAAAATTTTAGAGTTTCAAAGAAAGAGCAGAGAGATCAAGAAAAGAACTCTGACAACATGGCCCTTATTTTTTGCTCCTAGAGAGTGTTTTGCCCCATAAAGAACAGCAGGGTCGGGCATACCAGGAGCTCTGAGCTCTGATACGCTTCAGAAAAAGACACAATCTGTCTGGTGCTTCCAGGGTCAAAGCAAAAGCACAGAGCACAGCTTGGGAAGTGCTGGAGAAGGGCCATATGGGATGGTGAGAGATGCACTTGATTTGAGTTGAGCTGAATGTTCTGGTCAGGCAAAGGTCAGAGTCTGGGCGAGTGCAGGAACAGAAGGCACCAGCCATCTCTGATGCCAAACATCAGGGCCATTCCAACTGGTGGATTCCATTTGTTTTTAATTATCAGCATGCCAAAGGGACTTTGTTTCTTGTAAATAAGGATGACAAACACATTAAGCTCTAGCAGGTGCAAAATGCTTACTTCATCCTGGGCTAAAACAGTCCTGGCTAAGATACAACTTTCCCAAGCAGGGCTTGTGACAAAGAGTACTCTTTTCTTCTTCCATAGGAAAACTCCTGGTTATGAGTTCTAAGCAAGCAAAAATTCAACTGCTATAGTAAATCATTTATATTTTAGAATGATTGCCAAAGCAGTCACTGATTGCTGCCTTACTGTGTGGAAAGTCATTTCAAGACTTGGTATTTCAGCACAGTCTTGCCAAAGTTTGCAGTTTCGATCCAAGAAGGCTTGGTGGCTGTCTGCCATTTTGATCGGCTCTCTAGAGCACTTGAGTCCAGCTGCTTCACTAAGCAGTGTTATGGTGCCATTTCTGAGAGGTATAATGAAATTCCAGCATTCAATACTGTGTCTGTAAATCAAAACTTAGACTGGGAGGAACCAGATTCTTCCCCAGGGTAACAGAAATGAGGCATTAATATGCTAATTTGAGTCTGAATTCAGCCCTTTTGCTCTTTTGATTTTGAATTAATTCTCCCATTTATGCCTGTGCACACGTCAATCTGAAAATCCTTTAGTGGGATGGACAACCAGCTGTCCGAGGTGGGTGAGCCCCATTCTTTACAGAGGCAGAGACCAAGATTAGGTGTTCCCTGGGGGATCTTTCCAATCAGAGCTCTGAAAGCACAGCTTATCTCGCACCAACTTGGTTCCCCCTAGAGAAACTTTAAGAAGCTTTGTTTTTGCCAAGATTTTCTTTTGGTTTTTAGCTTAATTAATAGGGATCCAAAGGAATCAAAATAAGCCATTTGCAGTCAGTGTGAATGCTGACTTCTGTGAGATCTTGTATACCGAACTTAGTAGCTCAGGATCCCCTAAAACAGAAAGACAAAATAATACCTAGATGTGCTCAGGTGACTTTTTCCCTCTTGTTTCCCACTGTTTTAATCTTTTAAGAATTTTTAATAACTTATACAATGTTTCAAATAATCGGAAGCAGGTAGTGCCTATTCTATCTGTACCACATCATTCAGAAACCAAATTTAACTAGAAGATGGAACTAGCTCTTCGAGCATTTTAGAATTCCACTCATTCAAAAGTATTATGAAGAGTCAGTCTGCTGTGTGACAGACGCCATATGATGAGCAAGAGATACAAAAATAAAATCCTACGGCACAGCTCCTAAAGATGCCATCTACTGGGTAGACAGACATGTGAACATTGGCAGTGTCATCATTTAATTGTTAAAATAAAATTATGTACACAGTGCAATTGGAATAAGTAGCGATTAATTTAAAAAAAACTTTACAGAGGAGGAGGCATTTAAACCACAGAGAAAGAACACACGTAACAGGGATGGGAAAATAAGAAACGTGGGTGTGGTGATTCTGGGTAAAAGGCATGCACAGGCAGAGATACAAAGGCATTGCAAGGGCAGACGGTGTGCTTGTGTAGCTACAAGTATTTTGTTAAAATGGAAATGTAAAGTTCAAGGGGAAATTCCTGGTAGATGAGATTGGATTGGCAAGCAAATATCAGATCACTAGAGCAATTGAATAGTTTTTACATTTGGTATGATACCTGCCATGTGACAGATACTAGGCCAAGCAATGAGGAAGATGCTAGCATTTAAAATGGGTGGGTAATATCAGATTTTCATGTTGGAAAGGTTACTGCAAGGGAGAAAGATTTAAGATTCAAAAGATTTGTCCGAGCAATATTATAATAGGTATAGTAAGACATCCAAGATGGACATCCTGGTCCAACTTTCTGAACTAATTTCTTTCCCCTTTGTGCTTCCTACTTTGACTAAGTTAATTTCTTTTAATTTTCATTCATAAATGTCACTTCTACCAAGGGACCTTTCTCAAGCATACAGACTTCACTAAGTGGACATGTCATCCCACATATTTTCTTTCTTTTTTTTTTTTTTTTTTGAGACAGAGCCTCAAGCTATCCACCTGGGTAGAGTGCCATGGCATCACAGCTCACAGCAACCTCCAACTCCTGGGCTCAAGCAAGTCTCCTGCCTCAGCCTCCCAAGTAGCTGGGACCACAGGTGCCCGCCACAGCGCCGGCCATTTTTTGGTTGCAGCCATCATTGTTGTTTGGCGGGCCGGGCTGGGGATTTGAACCCGCCACCTTAGGTGTATGTGGCTGGCGCCTTAGCTGATTGAGCCACAGGCGCTCAGCCTATATTTCCTTTATAGCAATTATAACAACAGCAAGTCAGTATTTTTGTGCTTATTTGTTTAGCATCCATCACTCATTAGCTGGGTGACCTCATGACGACAGAAATGGCATCTGTTTTGCCTAGCATCGTCTTTACCACATAGCAAGTGTTTTCTTGAGATTCGTGTGTAAATAAATAATAGGGAAGTGTAGTATTGGATAAAACAAGATGAGAAGAGGAATACTACAAAAGTATTATTGAAAGAGATAGGCGAGTGGACAGAAATGAAAAATAAACGACAGAGATGAATTGAATGCATTCTGTTTCTTGCTTGGGTAATGAGTAAGAAGTATGACGAGGATGTAGGCTAAGATTCTAACTGGAATTTGAGACCATTGTAATAGTTAATTGGATCATGGCTCATGTTAAATTTCATTTTGTTTCCTTTGAAAAGATTTGCTATATAATTCTAGTCTCATTCCAGTACATTTTCAAATACTTTCGGTGAGGAATGTTTCTGTAGAAGATGAACACATACAATTTAGATTGATTGTTCTTTGCTTCTGGTTGAGCAGATTACGTCTTGGTATTTTCGTCCTCGTATTTCTTGGAATTCATCCAGTGTTAGGATCCTTTGGTATATGATTATTTAATAAAAAGTTATAATTCATTAAATTAAAGGTTTAAAAAAGTGGAGTGTTATTCTTATCTTTGCAATTGGACCTGGACTAAGGTTCTAGATTGTAATTGGATATGAAATAAAAATAGAAATAAAAATTAAATCTATAAATATCCTGAAGTTTAAACCTCTAACTATGTAAGATCTCATGTTAGTTAAGGGAAGATTTCTAAAAGTAGCAGGAAAGTTTTTCACGACAAAACTGCTAAGCATTTGGCTCGTTGTTTATTCCTTTATTGAAATTAAAAGTATTATCTTTTTGTTCTAGTTACACACAGAGAAAAAGAAAAAGACAGAGAGAAAGTAAAAGAAAAAGAAAAACCTGAGAAGAAAGGTAGGTAAAATCCTTTTGGTTAATTTTAACACACTGAGCTCCTTCTCATTTTTTATATTCAGATTTTGACCATTCAGTTCATTCTGAAAATTATGATTACCTACTTAAAATAGAATCTGAAAAGAGCAATTAGTGGATTGAGGAGCATAAAATACATAAGACTCCTGGCCTCTCTAACCGCTTGACTTTCCAGAAATGTTGTGTCATTTTTTCCTCTGGCAGTTTTGAGCCTGACTTAGGTAGTGGTGAGGATATTATTTCATAAAATGCTTGCCAATTTGATAGGTAAGGAAGCATCTATCATTTTAGACTGTTGTTTTCTTTTCTTTTCTTTCTTTTTTTTTTTTTTTGGCAGTTTTTAGCCAGGCTGGCGCCAGGTTTGAACCCCCCACCTCCAGTATATGGGGCCAGCGCCCTACTCCTTTGAGCCACAGGCACCGCCCTAGACTGTTTTTTACTTTCACTTATTTATGGGGAATAAATCATATGATTTAATTAATCAGCCCACAAAGATAACTTCCCCTGACCCCACTCCCACCTTCTCACCCCAACATGCTCATAGTAAACGCCTCCTCTGAGTCTCCTCCGTGGCCTTCCAGAGCTGCAGTATCTCCTTAGCAGACAGCACATATCATTGTTTCTCCCTATTTTTTACCCCAAATCTATTATGTCTCATATTTTGACTTTTTACAACTTTATATCCTAGAAATCTTTTCATTATCAGTGAATAGATATTTTTCTCATACTCTTTAAAAAGCTGCAGGATGGGCATTTTTCCTTCCGCTGTAGTTTTGAGCTGCTTTTCATTTCTAAGTGAGAAGATGAGAAGATGTAAACACGACTTTTAGTGACGTACATGCCTTTTGGGTTCAAACTCATTGCCCATTTTTCCTAATGGCATGCTTATGAGTCATTGGGTATGTGTATCCCTGGTCAAACCCTTGTTTCAGATATTTTTCTCAGTTTGTTTTGCATTGAATGTTTGATTTCTATCTATGCAAACATACGTGCGAGTCCATGTATGGAGATATGCACGTGTGTTTATGTTTAGAAATTTTTTTTTATTGTTGGGGATTCTTTGAGGGTACAAAGAACCAGATTACACTGATTGCATTTGTTAGGTAAAGTCCCTCTTATAATTGCATCCCACCCCCCAAAAGATGTGTAAAGATGTGTGTTTAGATTTTTGAATGCTTATGTAGCTAGATATGGTGATACTTTCTTATTGTGGTTTTGCTTTTGGATTTTCATTCAATAATTAAGTCAGTAACCATTAATAGTTTCTCTAGTTTTTAAAAGAGTATTTCATATTTTACATTTATCTTTAATTTATCAAAAGGCCATTTCAATCTATGACATGAGGAAACGTTCTAATTTAATTTTTGGTGGTTAGAGTGGATCATGTCTAAGACACATGGGCTAGATTTCAGCTGATTTATGCATCCCTGGCTCACATAGTCTGCTGAGTTTTCTTGTTGTATTTAACATTCTACTTAGGTAGAACATATTATGACATTTAGGAATCAGATCAGTGGAAACACGCTTCAGTGCAATTTACTGTATATTCACATTGACAGATTGGAATTAAGTAGTTGTTATTTTATTCACATTTACTTTCCATGCATTTCCATATAGCCTTCCTCTTTCTCTGTTCTGGAAACAGAGGTGACCACTTTCTGTCTGCTATTACATTATGCAGAATTATTAGTATCAGGTTCTGCGTACTCTGATTAAATGAAATACTCTGATATTCCTTAGGATTTTGTTCAACCTTCGCAGTAGCTAAATGTTTTTTGTTTAAAAAAATTATTGAGGGGCGGCACCTGTGGCTCAGTGGGCAGGCAGGGCACCAGCCCCATATACTGAGGGTGGCAGGTTCAAACCCGCCCTGGCCAAACTGCAACAAAAAAAAAAATAGCTGGGCATTGTGGCGGGAACCTGTAGTCTCAGCTACTCGGGAGGCTGAGGCAAGAGAATCTCCTCAGTCAGGAGTTGGAGGTAGCCGTGAGCTGCGATGCCAGAGCTCTCTACTGAGGGCATTAAAGTAAGACTCTGTCTCTAAAATAAAAAAAAAAAAAAATTTGAGGATGCTCTGCCCTTAAATTATAAATGTTGCAGAAAATGTAGCCAAATTGAAAAGCAGAAATAAAATGCTGCATCATAAGTGCTCTTTTATTTATTGCATGCCAATTAAAGGTTGTTTGTTTTTTAAGAGCTAGGTTATTATGATGCGGTCAGACGACCTTGTGTGAATTATGCCCTGCTTAGTCTGGCATAGTACTCCTTCTGCTAACATTGTCTAAGTTATTGCCCGTAACCCCAAGTGCTCATGGGGGTGGCTGTGAGCAGGCTTGAGTGGTGGCGAGGCTGAACCCCCGGAGGAGGAGACACCTGCTCTCAGCAGCGCTGCCTCTGTCAGGGTCACTTATCTTCCACTCAACATGCTTTAAGCTTTTTAAGAGGCTTACATCATCTTTACAAGATTCTGTGGAAACTATTCATAGACTGTATCTAAAGATAATAGTTTTTAAAAATACATGTTTCAGGCACATGTTTTTCTTTCTGTGATATGAGTAAGGCTGACGTACAATGCTGTTTTTGTAATATCGTTGGAGAAATGGAAAGATTTAGGACTCTGATTTTTTACTCCAGTAATCTGGTACCTTCCTGAAACCAATTGTTTAATTAAAACTTATATTTTATCACTTCGTTTTTTAAAATTTTCTTAATTACCAACATAATAATGTCCAACAAGTATTATGTAAATGTTGAAAAATCCCTAGTGATTTGGGAAACTACCAATTCACACGGTTCAATATACTTGAAATTTAAAAATAAATGCTACACATGCTATTTTACTTCTTTGATCTCCTTTACTTAAAACTACTGGGAGACATAAGACTTTACCAGTGTATATAAGAAGAAGAGAAATTAAAGTCATATGGATGTATTAATTTATTAGATAAATAATGAGTCAGCACAATCTTTTGGGTATCATGTGGAGTACTACTCATTTAACAAGCTGTATTCAATTAGTAATCTTTTTAAAAATTAATTTATTTACTATTATTAGCTCTCAACCAAAGGATTTCTTTAGGGAATCTTTGGAAATTTGTTGATTGTCAAAATGACATTGGAGTGGAGGGTGTTTGTTAAATAGGAGCTGGAGAGGTTGGGAAGCATTTTTTTAAATACATAAGACAGTCCCTTGTAGCCAGGACTTTTTCTTTTTCAAATGGTGATTGGGTCCTTGTTGTAAAGCAATCAAATCCTTAGTCCTGATTTAAATATTTCTCTTTATTAATCCTAAATATAGATCTTCTTGATACAATGGTGTATATTTTGACAAATTCTTATACATTTTTTTCCCTCTCAGTTTGCCTCCCGGAAAGTTTTATCAGCTTGGAATAATGATTTATAAAAGGAGGGTGGATCTAGCTTCCAAAACGCTTTCTTAGGCATTACGTCTTAAAACGTCAAGTCTTTGACATTGAATTCTATACATCTGTTCTTACACTGGTAACTCTATTTTTGAGTTAGGATCATTAATGTAAGAAATCTTCAAAGTATCATTTAACTTTGGTGTCTATAAAACTGAAGTCATAAGAAACTTGTTTTTGAAATCTACTAAAAATGTGTACTTACGTAAAACTTTCTGTTTAAGCAACTCACAGGGATAAAACTGAGAAAAAAGAAAAACCAGAAACAAAGACAGTGGCAAAAGGTAATTTTCCCCTTTATTTCTATACCTCTTCTTTTTCTATTGAAGATTGCATTTTGGGTAAAAGATAACTACATATTTGTAAGTATTCAGAATTCCATTATGCACACAAAAATAATTTGGGTAAGTATTCAGAATTCCATTACACACACAAAAAATTTGGATATACTTAAAATTTCATATCTAAAAGAATAATAAAATTGAATACTTCAAACAATAGAGAATCTCACAATGTGAGAGGGAATTGAAGGGCTTCTCTGTACTGCATATACGGGTGAAGTTTTGGTTCCGATGGCCCCTTGATGTTTTCCCTCTGGCTGTTACAAGACATGACAAAAAGAATTTTGCACAGGGAGTTATGGTGGAACGAAAATAGGGACAGAGCACTGGATCATTCAAGTGGGTTAAAAGCAGTATCATGAATCTTTTAAAGCAGAGAGATTCAGCTCAAGAGAGAGATTTGAAGTGTGTGGACTTGCCCTCCTTTGGCTGGTTTGAAAATTGTGGGATCCACATAGAAAACATGAGAAGGAAATGAATTCTGCCTCCATGTTACATGAACATGAAAGCCAATTCTTCCCCAGAGCCTCCAGTCAGGAGCACAGCCCTGCCGACAGCCTGATTGTAGTCTTGGGGGTTCTGGAGAACCCAGTTGAGCCACACTGAGACTTTTGAACCGTGGAAACTAAGAGATAATAAGAAGTCAAGTTCATGATTATTTGTTACCACAGCAAGAGAAAATTAACACAGTTTTGAACAGTATTATACTTTGAGTTTGATTTTAGAAGATTCAAATGCAAGGTTTGCTTTTATCAAAAAGAAAGGGCCATGCATCTTGATCAATAACTTAAGACTTTGAAAACAAAAAATATTTTAATGATTATATACAAAAATGTAATCAAAATAGACTATAATATTATGTATTTTGGAGGAAAAAAGGTTTCTTGCACTACCAGTTTTTGGAAAATGTGGATTTTAACTGATGGTTCAATCTTACCTCCCAAATTTAAATTTCTTCTTCAGCTTTTAATAGGTCTTATGCGGTCAATATAGTTTAAAAATCTTCATTCAGTGTTTTCAAGAAACTATTCATTTAGGTAAAAGTTAAAATCCACTTTTAAAATTCAGTTTATTTTTAAAATATAAAGAATTTAGATATTTGAGGCAGAAATATTTTTAAACTAAAGTTTTCCTGAGATAACTAAGTATTGTATTGAAGGTACATTGGATGAATTACAAATTGAGATTTTGGTTTCCTAGAAGGTAGCATGAATTCGGTCTTTAAATTAAACTTGATAAAAGCCATTTTATCATATATAATTCTCCTCTATTTCATAAATGTGGATGAAATAAATTTTGTATATGTAATTTATTTTCATTATATATATGAAATCATATATCACATATATAGAAGTATAGCAGGGACTTTAGAAATAATTCAAATTAATTATCTGACTTGCAGAGACAGCAAATAATTGGCCTGGTCCTGTAAGGGGTATGTGATTGGATTAAGAAAAAAAAAAACACAGGTGAAATGGGTATAAATTCAGTAATTTTTATAAATTAATTAAGTATAGTTGTTCTAGTATCATTTATTCCCTCCAAAACATTTTGTGGAATGCAGTATTAGTTATTTTTTGCTGTGTACATCATTATCACAAACTTTGAGGCTTAAATCAACACATGTTTATTATCTCCCATTTCTGTGGATCCAGAATCTGTGCTCATCTCGGTCCTCTGCTTCCCAGTCTCGGGAGGTTGCATCTACATGTTAGCCAGGGCTGCAATCTCATTCAAAGGTTCAACTGAGAAAGCATCATTTCCAAGTTGTTGGCAAGATTTAGTTCTTCAAGGGTGTTTAAATGAAGGCCTCAGTCCTTGCTGTTTGTTGGCTGGAGGCCATTCTTAGTTTCGTGCCACATGAGTCTCACTGACATAGTTAGCCTCATCAAACCTAAGGAGAGAGAAATGTTTAGTGAGACAGAAATCACAATCTTAGGCAGACTCATCAGTGAAGTCACATCCAAGTACCTTTGCCATATTCTATTGGTTAGCAGCAAATTCCAGCTCCAACCCATATACAAGGGAAGAGGATTACATAGTATGTATACCAGAGGCAGGAAATGTTAGAGGCCATCTTGAATCTCCCTGCCAAAATAGTTAGTATTTACATATTTATGTTCTGGGGAGATAGATTTAAGCTATACATATATGCCATATATATGTGCATAAACACATGTATATGTATGTATATATATGTTTGTTTAAAATATATCTATACACATATATGTATGTTTATGTTTGTATACATATATAATTTTCATTTTTTATTTTATATGTCCTATATATTAAGAATAGGAAATTTATAAAAAGTGCTCTTCACATTATGGGTAATTTCTGGAACAATAAAATAAGATAAAAAAAGGCATAAAGTATTAAGTGATGCTTGGACTAAAAATGAAGATAAAATACCTTTGAAAGGTATGACTAGTATTAAAATAGAATCTCCCCCTAAAGTCTTCTGATTTCTAGAGGAAATCAGCAAGTTTTCCCACTGCTGCAAGCACTGCTTGCTTAAGGGAAGAGATTGGTTTGACCAGTTCAGGACTTCTGCACTGCCCACTGGACAAAATGGATATTTCAGTGTCTACCACGAAGCCTGTGTAGAAGGCTATATCCACTGGGAAAACTGGCCTGTTTCTGTAGTTCATTAAAAATTGCAAAGACATGGAAGGAGCAGAGAAGGATGGAGAGAGATTTTGAAGGAGGTGAGCCAAGTTGGGCCAGGCTGTCTGTCATGAAACTAACAATCTTCCGATGTCTGTGTGTTTGATGAAGTGGGTAGATTAATATCATCTTGATCACTTTTAGGAAGACATTTTAATGCTTTTACTTAGTTCCTGTGTATTTATATGTGCTCTTGTTTGTCTTAAAAGACATTTTGGTATCACCTTCATAGGTTAATATTAGTAATATTAAGCAAATATTAGAAAATGGATTAGGCCTTCTGGTTCTACTGTATCTACTCCTGACTCATCTAACTGTACTATCTTTGACAAAAGGCTTTTCGATCCTTAGATTCTTCGGATGTAAAGTGAGTATGATACACTAATTCTTGCTACACGTGTAACTCTGGGTAAGTTCTAGGAAAACTCCAAGAGCTCTAGGAATACAACATATGTAGATTTAATATTAGAAATCACTATGCACTTCTTTTGCAGGGTTCAAAGTTTTGTTTTGTTTTTTTTGCTTACTGTTGCTTATCTTCACAGCTTCTTTAGAGGAAGAGGCAGCTTACAGTGGTGATTTGTTTTTTAAGGCAGAGAATCTGAGGGAGGCACAGAGAAACTAAGCATTTTTCCATGCTTTAATAAATGAAAGATGAAATTTGTTATTTCCTAACTCTAAAGTATAGAGTATGTTATTATGGTTATTGAGTAATGCTGTTGTCCTGCATTGTGATAGACATTTGCATTCTGACACAGTCACTCATGGGTTGTGCTCATTCCAAAAATGGACCAAGTATGCTGACATCATTCTTTTGATTAGACGATCTTGTTTTCCATTAGACAAAATCATGAATCAGTCGTCCTAAAGAAAACTGTGTGATTTGCATACAACATGGCAATACTTCTTGCTTTTCCAATCCTTAATGAACTCCTAAATATAAATGTCACATAAGTTTATTTTGAGAAAAATCAGGAAAAGTATTTTGCACAAAATTTAAGAGTATCTACCCAGTTTGATATAAATAAATAGTGGCGTGTTGCTATAGTTTCATGATATTTTCTTTATCCTGGCCACATCGTCGTTGAGTTCTTATCCATTTTTTTCTAATAGGAGGCACAGTTATCTGCTTCAAGAATTAAGGTCACCTACAAATGTTAAAATTAAGTAGGGAAAGTTTTATTATTTTTACACCTCCAATTAGTGTTTATAATGAGTCACAACTCACCACAGTCTTCCCTTTAGAAAAATCATCTTTGCCCATTTATAAATTATAATGACATTCGAAATAGGCCTGAATTTCACACATCTTTAACTCCATATTATGAAGATAAGGGTAAGTCAGCTGCAACTTACGAGAAGTAGATAGGTGTCATTTAGGGGCAGCAAAACTAACAATTGGACACCACATAGTATAAACAAAAAATACAGCATGTGTAATACATTTTGACATGTTTATTCCTAAACACATCTTTACGTATACAATCTGCATATCACTTTATTGTACCAGGGTCTGAGTATAGGAAAACAGTTATTCACCTGTTAATCAAAATTGCTAATGCAAATCTATTGATTCTGTGTTTTCTCTGAAAAAAAGCTTTGTGCTAGGCTCTGTGGTGTTACAAAAATGAATTAAGAGAGTTCCTATCCTCCAGTTGCACTCAGTTTGGTAAGGAAGATAGATAAACAACCATTTGTAATGCAAGATATATTATAGGGAATAAGATGTGTACTTTATTAAAAGTTCAGGCAAATGGAAGTTCAGGGGAAGAAATGATTAATTCCAATGCAGAGCCATTTTTTGTCTGTGAGTTGAACAGGAAGAAATTTATAAATGTGGAGAACATGGGAAATAGAGAAAATGCAGCGTGACCAGGTTTGACACTGGAAAATACATGAGTTATTCAAGAGGACAGAGATAGTCCAGAGGAGGAAGAGGCTTTTGGAAAGATGCTGTGAGTGAGGGGATAGGATGAGGCCAGGTATTGCGGGGGTTTAAGTGCTACACTAAATTTCTTCAGGTGTTATATTAACATGCTGGTCCTTAGGACTCACAGCACTTTCTTTAGCTGTGAGCCCAGGCCAAGACGGGCTCTCTGAAAGGGATTTGTAGAGGAGTTGTATGATTTTGGAGTGCCATTTGCCATCCCAGTGGAACTTTCTTTCCAAACAGATACTCATAAACATTTTAGTAGAGGGTCCTAAAATGACATCAATTTAAAATCATCCACAGAATGAGGATGGTTTCAGTTATGGAAATGTATGAGTTTGCTGCAGGAATGAGCAAAAACCAGCAAGGGAGATACAGAAATCATTCCTGAGAAGTAGAAGAAAATCCCCTGAGTGTAGTCAACAGAAGCCACACAGACATCGGCAGTTTATGGAGCAACTGGGTGATATTTGTATGAGAATTCTGTGGTTCAATTACTTTGGATAGTGTGTAGAATAATGCCCATTCTGGATAATTCTCAGTACCCTTTATCTTTGAGAAATTTCAAGGTAAAAAACAAAAAACAGTTTAACTTAGTGTTTCCAAATTTCTTTGGTTATAAAAATGATCCAACACCTAACACAATTATCCCTGTAAAGTTTCTAAGAAGTGATGTTTTGTAGGTGTTGGTCAAGTCCATTGAATGGAGTAGCTAACCCAGATAATGTTGGTATGGCAAGCTAACCAGCGGCTGGCATTGTCAGTTTCATTCTAGCCTCAGTGGGACCTCTGAATATTATCTTGGCTTAGTCTCAAAGCTTTGCTTAGTAAACCAAAATCAAGAAAATTGATAATATTATTTTCATCGAACTCTTTACATAAGTAATAATAAAGGCTGCACACAGTCTAGTGTGTAGTCCCATACAATAAATAATATCTCATATACAGCATATATTATGAACAATTTTCTATAAATCTGTGCTCTATTATTATTGCTTTTAAAAAATAATAATAATACATAGACTGATTAATCGCATTCTCAAATATTCTTAGTATCAAATTCAAAACATGTATATACAAATTATATGTATTCTAACTCATTTATAATCTTATATACTATAATTGATACCCCTTTCTAATTCCTATCATATATTGAAGAGCTTTAAAAACCATCGAAGAGGTCCAGGGTGGTGGCTCATGCTAGTACTACCACCTCTTTGGGAGAATGAGGAGGGAGGCTTGCTTGAGGACAGTATGTTTCAGCCTGGTGAACATACTGAAATCTATAAAACATAAAGTATTAGCCAGGAATGGTGGTGTGCACCTGTATGTATTCCTAGTACTTGGGAGGCTGAGGTGAAAGGATTGTCTGAGCCCAGGATTTTGGGACTCCAGAGAGAATGATTGCATCACTGCAGTCCAGTCTAGGTAGCAGAGTAAGACTTTGTCTAAAGAAAAAAAAAATATATCAGAAGCATATTATACTTATCTTTTGAATTGAGATAAGCAGAAGCCAATATACTAATTTGTGCATTCTTCCAACCTCTTTAAAGCCAAGTCATTAGAGATCGTGTATCTTTCAGTTATCCTTTAACAGATTTTATTATTTCTATTAGTCAATACCAAGGCTGATAATTTTACCTTTGTATTCCTAAGAGTTATCTTAAAAAATGCATATATTGTGTTGCTATTTCAGTTTCTTGAATGACCCCAGATATTTTTCAATTGTGGAACAAAATGATCCCTGGGCTCCTTGGTATAAACATTGTTTTTTTACCAAACATGCCTGTCTATCTATCCCATGCATATTACAAATACCTTTTATGACATGTTAAGTTCCTGATGACCTCAAAAACAATATTTTCATGCACAGATTAAGAGTCATAACTTGCAAATGAGCTATTTTCAGTAATTAAAAATCACACATCATAAACGATAAAAGCAAAGTCACAGTCACAAGGATTTATGGCGTTTGCATAAGGAACACTATTTTTCTATAGTTCTTTTCCCATTTTTCGTAATGACAGTTACAGATGAAATGTTCTATTCCTAAAGAAACAAAAATAATCCAATGTTTCTTAACTCCGCACAGAAGAGAAGAAAGCGAAGTCTGAAGAAAAGACTGAAGAGAAGACGAAAAAGGAAGGAAAAGGAGGGAAGCAGGAGAAAGTGAAGCAAACAGCTGCAAAAGTAAAAGAAGGACAGAAAACCCCAGCTAAACCCAAGGAGAAGGAGGCCAGAGAGAGGGCAGCTGCGCCCAAGCCTGAGCAGCAAGGTAAACGCGCAGAGCAGCGGGCGGCCAGAGGTTCTGAGAGGATGGTGGGCAAGGACCAGATGCAGTGAAATTAGAAACGGAGAAGGACTGAAGTCAGACTTCGAAATGGGGGTGGAAGATCCAAATAAGTAACCACACCTAAAAGGCAATACACTCCATTGGGAATTTATTTCTAAAAAGACAAAAATGCGTTTGCTTATCTAAAGATGGAGTTTGAAATATTTTTAAAGGGGGCTCGCAGTTAGCATCTGTAGGAGGAGTTGAGTTCTCGAGATACGACATTTTTGCTGAGGTGGAATAAAGCTTATATGTGTCACACCCTTTGGAGAAAAGCCATCCAGGAATCATGACAGCAGTTCTTAAGGATTTTGTTAGGGAGTGAGGGTTCTTCTCAGGCAAATAAATACCACGGAAACTATCCATACATTCCTAGTGCCTCTACAAGAACACACGGTTAAGAATGCACCGCAAATTTTATAACTGATTTCATTTAGTAATAGAGAAAAGAACTCTGAAGGTTTGTTGCCAGTTTTCATTGCTAAAATGTGTAACTTTAGGAAGCTCTGAATCTGATTTATTAAACAAGACAGATGTCAAATTTACATCCCCACTGTGAAGAAATAGAGAGCTTCGATGGAGGTGTAATACAATCCTGAAATTCTTTATGGAAGGGTGCTGTGTAAATACACGGAGGTGAAGTAGTAAGAGGACAGTGAAGGGCCTGAATGCACCACATCGCTGGCCCTTGTTAGATTTTTTCTTCCCTAAATCCATTTCTGACTCCAAGTTGCTACACAGTCCTGAGATTCCCATATAGAATGTAATATTTTAAAATATGGGTGAAATTAAAATTTTAGAGCTCTAAGACTTTTCCTCAGTTTTTAAAACGATGGTATTGCCTCAAAAAATGTCAACTATTAATTACTAACTCTCAAAGTTATACCATTTATGACATAGTTTGAGGAGAAAAAACAATGTAGTAGGTAGAGAAAATATTTTGAATGAAATATTTTGTGATAGAAAATAGGAAAATTAATCTTTTGATTTGATGTCAAGTTTATTTAGACACTAAAATGCTCTGACTATAGATTGCCTTTTCAAAAAGAAAATAATTTCATAAAACTAGTGAAAACATAGCAACTGTATTATAATTTTTACCCATAAATATCAGGACATAAAAATTTATGTCAGTCATCTATGACAATGTCAAAATATGTATTGAGTAATAAGAAATATAAACATTTTTTTCATGTTCATTTTAAGTATCTTTGAGTACTTGAGGCCATATTTCATAGATAAAGACAGAACACTGTTAAATAATAGTTATTTTCCAGGTCACAAATACTATACTTTATTTCTATGGATAATCATGTTTAACAATGATAACATCATATTAGCGTATCCATTTTCAGTATACTATTTTTATTTCTACACAAAGAGCTATTCCTCTATTAAAAGCTCATCCAAATATCATCGAGAAATAAAGACAATAACACGACTGTAATTTTATCAGCTAAATGAGTGCATTTGCTAAAGCCCATCTCCTACGACATATTAAGAATGTCAATTATATCAATGTATCATTAAAATAGTAATCAAAATTTAACCTATTATGGCTGGTGAGATACATAAATAAGTTGTGGTTTTTACTGAGTAAATATTTTAAAGTGTTTTGTTCATTAAAAAAACTAATTGCATTATGGTTTTAACTAAACAAGATAAATGAAGTTTTTTTTTTTTTTTTAACTATTTGTGAGGTAGCTTTGATTTTGAGACTCCTGTTTTGATAACCTAATAAAATTGTTGAGTTAGCTCTTTGGGCAAGAGAATATTTATTTATTTGCTTAAGCTAGACCTAATAAATTTAGGGCATTCTTTTCACATAGATTTTTCAATACTACTTTTTAAAATAGATAGAGCTTGTAAGTCCTTCATTCACTTGAAAGCAGGTTTTTACATGAAGCACACGTATTGGTAATTAATTATACAGCATAGTGTAAATATATTCAATAGGGTCACTCTCAGCATTGTATATAGAAACACTATGCCTGTATTTCCCCATGTCAAGCCCTGAGAATAACAGGCGTATGTGTGTTCCTTCCCAACATAAATTTTCTCACACTCATTCATCACTTCCATAAGACATAACGTAGTTTTTAGGGACCAATCTAAATCTGCTTGAGTAAGAAGGGTTGGCATAATAAGACATTTGCCCCTCAGTGTTCTGATGGTCTCTGACATGTCTGCAAGAAAGAAAAAAAAAAAAAAACAAATCCCAGCTGCTACATTCTTTGCTCTTTCTTTCTTTCTCTCCTTCCCCCATCACTATTTATTTATTTTTTATTTTTTTTTCCCCATCACTATTTAAATACTGTGTGGCAGGCAAAGAAGTACTAGCTAATGAATCTACCACAAAGTGCCAGACCACATGTGCCCCTTCCTAATTATAGCTTTTTTGCTTGTGGGTTTGTTTTGTTTTTAAGCAAAAAAATGCATTTTCTTTGGGTTGCCATTCCAAAGGGAAGGCTAACAAGGCAGCCGTTGAATGACATCCATCACTCTCCCGGAGGGTGGAGAAGGGGAGAGCAGACAACATGGGTTGCTCCTGGGAGGATGTTCGTTTGGGTTAAAAATACCTAGAAGAAGTAGTGACCAAATATGAAATTATTTTATATAAATTAACTCTAAGCCGTGAAAGTCAGGAGATAATCTCCTAATCTATATTGATTTTTGTTATGAAAAGTTTCCTGCTATTAAAGCTCATTCATGTATCATTTAGAATTAAAAACAAAATTGAAGTTGGGCTTTAAAAAAACATTTCTATAAAATCCATCTTAAACTTTGGGAGGCTTGGTTTTGCTTTTTTCTTAGACTGGTGAAGAAAACACAGCAGGGAGTGAATACATACATCCCCATACCTAGAATTCCTTTGCATTATTAAGGTCAATATAATGAGAACAGGTGAAATGGGAATCCTAACTTTAAGTATTTTGAAGATTTCTATTTTAAAATACTTAAAAAACATCCTTCTCATGCTTCTAACGATGTGTTGGTACCATTAGCATGCACAATTGCAGCATTATTTACATATAAGAGAAACTTCTTGAGTGTTATAACTTGAATATTTTTGAAATTAAAAAATATTCTTTGGACTCATAAGGCATTTTCTTTTTCTAATTAGAAGCTCATTGGGCTATTGGTTCGTCAATTAAATGAATGATTTTTGGATTCAGAGAATATTAGTATAATAAACATAAGCACAATACAGTTGTCCTTTGGTATCTGCAGGGGACTTGAGAACAGGATACTCTGCAAGTACCAAAGTCTATATATGCTAACGTCTCTTCTAGAATGAAGTAGTACATAGAATTTGCATGTAATCAATGCACGTCCTCCTACAAACTTTAAATCATCTGTAGATAACTTCCAACACCTAACACAGTGTAAAAGCTATACAGATACTTAGTAGTTGTTACACTGTATTCCTTAGAGAATAATAAATACAAAAATAATCTGCATCTATTCAATACAGATGAAACCATCTTTGTCACCACTACATTTTTTAATCTGATCTGGAGATATGCAATCCAGGGATATGAATGGACACCCATTCTATGGTAACAATTCAACATACAGAATAACAAAATGCATTACACTTTCAGCATTCAGTTAAAGAAGAAACTCTGAAATATAAATATTTCAGTTAATTCAAAATACTATTCAATGTGTAATGTATATAACCATCCTTTCACAACTTGGGGCAGAGAACAATATTTTATTTTGGCAGGAGGCAGAGAAGAGTTCATATTACAAAAAGTCCTTGCATTCTGAACTTCCAATATACATAAAAACAAAAACTCTCCTTAATGTTGTGGACAGCTGTAGTGCCCCTGGTATTCATTGTTGAAAAAGAAAATTGAGGAGTATTAGATCACTGATTTTGCAGTCAGAGTCTAATTAGATTCATCTGGGGAGCTTATTAAAAATGCAAATTCCTGGGGTCCAGAACTATGGTATTTTAGTTTTCTAGATGATGAAACCAAAAAAATCTGAATTTAGACAAATTCTTCCTCATTTTGATGTTGAACTGGACCTTTGAGAACTACTCTTAAATGACAGGAAGGACAAATCTAAAAAGAGTACAGTCACATAAAGTACTGACACAGAAGGAAAAGGCTGCCATTTGCAGAAAACACACACAATTCCAATGTTACATTTTCCATTTAAGGGGAAGGTATTTTATTTTTCCATCTTGCTTTGTCTAAAGAGTTAAATTACTCATTCTACTATTTTGCCTGGGAAAACAGTCTTGTGTCCAGGAAAGAGAAAATACCTTCTACCTTAACCTTAACTTGTCTCCAAACCATAGGGCTCCGAGGCTGTGGGATCAGAAGTTCCAACTGTTACTTCTGGTACATAAAAGTACATGGACTGATCTGAGAATTAGCCTCCTATCTCTTTCCTGACTCTCCTGTGGGAAACTGTACTCTAATTTCAACAATTTTCCAAATTATAGGAAAGTTTTTAAAACTATGAGTTTTGGCCTACTCATATTTAGGTATTAAGGTCAAAAATTATATTTTTACATCTACCGCTAAATGTATTTTCTTAAAGACTTGGCAGAGATTCATAATAAAATGGATTAGTCTAAAAATTGTGTTAATACTCTAAAAAGAATGAGATTTACAAAAGTCTAAATGTGCATCTATCTAGTAACAAGTTTTGTTACTTTGTATGTTTGGCATACATCATTTGGATCAATTAAGGATGTGTCATGTTGCATAAATTCAATAAACTCTCTTGGTCCTAAAGCTGCCTCTGGATCTGATGGATTAATATAATTCCTACTTGGCCAGGCATGGTGGCTCACACCTATAAGCCTAGCACTCTGGGAGGCCGAGGTGGGAGGATCCCTTGAGCTCAGGAGTTAGAGACCAGACCCAACAAGAGTGAAACCCTATCTCTGCGAAAAATAGAAAAATTAGTTAGGCATTATAGTGGGTTCCTATAGCCCCAGTTACTGTGGAGGTTGAGCCAGGAGGATCATTTGAACCCAAAAGTTTGAAGTTGCTGTGAGCTAAGCTGATGCCATGGCACTCTACCCAGGACAATAGAGTGAAATTCTGTCTCTAATAAAACAAAATAAAATAAAAAATATAAAGATATAATGCCCAGTTTAGGAATATTAAATTGTCAATCACTTTTCAAGAAAATTCATTTCATAATATACAAGATTTAGAGAAGATATGGTAAGGCTTATAGAATGATTCATCAACAGAGATTTCACTTGGATTAACTTCAGAAAAATCTAAAGTTGTGTGAGAATTTAAAGTCCAATTTAATGTCTTTAATGGAGAAAGAAAATAAAAAACCCAGCTATTGAATTCATTGTCAACCAAATCATCTGAAAATGTTTACATAGTGTATACTTTTTGTTTTTGTTTATACATTTTCCATAGGCAATAGACTAATCAAGATCACTCATAAGATAATCTTATGAAGATTATTCAATTAATTTTTTTTTGAGATAGTCTCATTTTGTTTTCCCTGGTAGAGTGCTGTGGCATCATAGCTCACAGCAACCTCAAACTCTTAGGCTCAAGCAATTCCTAAGCTTCCTAAGTAGCTGGGACTACAGGTGCCCACCATAGGACCCAGCTATTTTTAGAGATGGGATCTTGCTGTAGCTCAGGTTGGTCTTGAACTTGTGAGCTCAGGCAATCCACCCACCTCAGCCTCCCAGAGTGCTAGGATTATAGGCGTGAGCCACTGTGCCCAGCTGATTACTCGATTAATTCAAAAAGGATGCTTTGGTTCTGTTAGTTGGTTCTCCCTGATATATTCTTCCAATTAAAGAGCATTTCCATTTAGAGGAGCGGTTCTCGACCTGTGGGTCGCAACCCACAGGAACTGTATTAAAGGGCTGTGGCATTAGGAAGGTTGAGAACCACTGATTTAGGGATGCCTAACAGGTTGTAAAGTGGTTAGCCCTCCTGCTGGCCTTTTTAAGAAAACATTCCACAGCTCCACTTAGACAATTAGCTGAAGGGCTGGGGGTGGGGTGGGGGAAGTATTTGGTAAAAGATTACAAACTGAAAACAATTTCTTCTTGTAAAACTTCTGTTTCGTTCCTGGAGGTCTACAAAAGGACAAATAAGAAAAAAAATGCTTGAATATGATGACTTATGTAATAAATTTGATGAAAAGCGTTTTGATTTTTAAAAACAAGGACTAAAATAGCACCCTGAACTAGTCTGTTTCAATTTTTAAGGTTATTTCCGCATGAAATAAACGGTGCATTACCTTTATTATATCTATTTTTTTCCCTTTCTGTGTCTTCATATGAATGCAAATGATTCTTAACATGGAAAATATTGTTGTAACCAAAATAGAAATGGGCTATTTGTGTGTTTGCTTTGTTAAACCTTTTCTCCACAGCGAAACGAGAAGGGTTGATGACTGACATTTTTTTCATTGCTCTTTCTCTCTCTACTCTGTCAGATCAGTATGCATTCTGTCGATATATGATTGACATGTTTGTCCGTGGGGATTTAAAACCAGGTATTCCAAACAGTTCTTGTATTTGTCTGTTTTAATAGCCTTTGTTTCTAAGTTTGTGGGCTTTTGCAGCACTAAACTTATTTTAATTTTCAAAAACTGCATAATGCATGTATAGAGCTAGAATAAAAGCAATAAAGCAGCAGAAATAATAACTGGCATTCAGGCCTTTCATTTAACCTCAATCACTGCATGGCCTATTGAAAATGAAGTCAGCTAAAAGCTTAAAATTGTGCTAATCTCTTTATATATAAAGAATGCTAATATCTTTAAAAATATCTTGAAGAGAAGCAGTGAATCATCTTATCGTATTTCTGGTAAACGTAGAAGAAAAGATCTTTGATAGTGAAAGTATCATTGTTTTCTTAGTGGTATGCAAAATTAATACATGTCAAGTATTTAATCTTTGCTTAAAGAAACCTTTTAGATTTTTCTCACACATGGACTTGATTTAGCCACTCCAGAAAAGTACTGATGGGAGTAAGTTGGAGTGAATAGTCAAAATAATGGGGAAGGATTTTTAAGTAAAGGAATATGCCTGTCATCTCTAGTATCTTCATATGTCGCCCAGACTGTAATGAGCTTTGTTTACTCACATCTTGATTATTTGTACTGTGCCTTTTGCGGATTTAAAACTGACAGTACTATGCTCGTGGTGGGAAAATGTTTCCAAGAAGACAATATTATTAAGACATCACATTAGAAAATGATTGTTTCAGCAAACCATTGTTCAACTACTTTTTTGGAAATCATTCTAAAATTTATAATTCATGCATATATCAACACACACACATATCACATCTAGGTACTAGAGAATAAGATTATCTCAGCCATGGCTATTCGGAAAACTGATTTAATCCTAACAATTTATTCTAGTCAGATAATCTTTTCCTTCTCCTCTTTCTACATTTTTAGTGAATTAGAAACTGAAATGAAGGAAAAATAATCTAAAAATTATTACTAATTACTGTTAACACGTGTGCATAGTAGCAGAAAATTTAAATGGAAACGTCTGATCATTTTGAGTAATGAGAGGGCTTCAGGTGCAAATATAAATGGGATTCTTGACTCCACCCTTCTTGAAAATTGGGCCCTGATTGCATTGAATTCCACCTCATCTTTAGTGTTTTTATATTTAGAATGGAAATCACAGTAACCACCTTGTATTGCTGACAAACTATCTAGTAGATACACAATAAAATATTTTGCCACTTTGATCCATTAATTTCACCAGAACCTGTCTGAGAGAGTGCCCACATGAAGGGAACTTCCCAACATTGACTAGTCCTATGACTTATTCATCATAAATTCAGTTTTGTTCACCAATGGTGATTTAAGAAAGTCGTACGCTACACACACATTTGCCTTCATAAGATCAACTATTTACTTATATGTGAGATGAATCCATGTTGCTGATTAAATTAATAAATGTACTAATATGGATTATTGTCTTTATATTCCATTAGTTTTAAAGTTTTATTATCTGAGAAAAATAATGTTTTCTTTGTGCCACTGAAATTATTCATAGTAGCTCCTGATCAATTATAAAATATAATTTCTAAGAAAATCACGGGGCAGAGAGGGCCACTCCTTATAAAAGCCAGTGAGAGATGCTAGCAGTTTAGTATGTGCAATACCAATAATTTATTTTCAAAAGTCTCACAACAGATTAAGGTCAGAAGGAGTAATTAAACTGTCTCCACACAAATTAAAGATGATTTTGCTAATGACCAGCCAGAGAGAGCCCTTCTAAAGGCATAAACGTACCGTACTCTAAGCAGTCACAAGGTCAGATCTAAAACACTATTAGGCAGACTCCTGAGAAAATAATCCCCAAGTTCTGTAAGGTTAGATTTCTTAATAGATACCATTTACAAGCTGACTAAATTCCTTCTTAAATTATTTCATCCATCTACTTTCATAATTTTGATGCTTTAAGAAATGAGAAGACGATTAAGATCCATATTCCTTGTCCAGTAGCTGGAAAAGGAGGAGCAGAGGGACGCGGACAGCACGTCTGTCCTTTCATCTGACAAGCTATGTGATGTTTTGTCCATGTACCAAGGGAAAGTTCCAGAATATTATCTTTGTTAGTAAGGCAATCTAGAAGATGGAGTCATACAGCACTAAATATTACTGCGTTTTGAAAAATAAGGAATGGGAAGCACAGATTTAATCTGGGCACACTAATTTAGAGAAAAGGCAAGTGAGGAGATGTTGACTCTGACTGACAATTAGAGAATAAAACAACTCCTGCCAAGTTTATTGCTCCACATGTATCCACTGTTTATAAAACACTTGTGCTCCCATCTGTTTCTGTTTGGGATTAGTGGAACACCTGTTATTGTTTAGCTAGAGTTCATTATTAATTCCTGGTAATGAGTTTCTAAAACTACAATTTGAGTTTTCCTTCTGGGATTTAATATTTCCTTTGTAAAATATTGTTGCACCTTCAAAAGTAGCCAAGACTGTCGTTCTAATTCGAAAACCCTTGCTGATGCAATGTGCTGACACCGTGGCAGAAGACCCAGGGTTTGCCTTCTCATCCCATCAAAGACTTCCAAGATATCCTGAAAAAGTTGTAGCTAATATATTGTCCACACACCTGTAGATGAATTGCACTATTTTTTCTGACTGTCTAAAGTGAGTAGTGACTGTGCTCTATCTTATGGTCGCTTATAATCCCACTTCAATTATAGGGTCCATCTTAATAATTAATGTAAACTTTAGGAATCAGGTAGCTCAGTTTGTTGTATCTAATGAAGTATTTCCTGAACTGACTCACTCCATGTTAAGTTGAAATGTTAAGAAAATTATATGAAAACTTAAGAAATGAATGTTTGCTATAAAGGCTCGTACGATGGGTACATATTGTATATGTACATTTTATAACCAGGGATATCATGGGTAATGAAGATCTCTCCTCTCCAAAATAATGTTTTTCCTCTGATCCCCTTTAATGGTTTAACAACCTCATCATCAGATCTCTTGATTACATTGGTGATCAGTGTTACAGGATGTTTTGAGGAGCCCATAACCTCTCTTAGAGGGGGGAGAGAGAGAGAGAGAGAGAGAGAGAGAGAGAGAGAGAGAGATTGATTCTGTCCTGTAGTAGCTGGCTTCAAACTGATTAACCCTCACATTTTCTCTTTGGCTTAAAGTAATCTATTTGTCATTTCCTTGTGTGAAAACTATTAAAATTGGTCAAGACAGCCGGCATTATTTGCTACACTGAGACTCAATTAATGGTGTTTTTTTTTTTTAAGAAACTGATAGTATAAATGGTTAAGGTGAATTTCTTTAGATTTATTTATCTTTATTAACCTTCCAGTAATTTCAATTTTCTTTTCAGTGTTTTGTAACTTAGGGCAGACTACTTAAAAGAGATCTCAAGCTCTTGCTTGGCATTTTCATATTCTCTCTTCATCAGCTTCTACCTGGACTTAATAACTTGCCTGAATTTCTCGGCAAAGTCAACCAACTTAAAAAGGAAACAAATTTCTATAAGTAAGAAATCACATGGCTCACAGACCTCTTTATACTCACTCAGATAAAGAAACCAATTTAAATGTCCAGCACAAGAACCAAGGCCAGTGTGCTTTTGCTTAGTAATTTTAATGGTTTTTTTAAGCCTTCATCTTTATAACTATTATGATTAAAGTTTAATACAAGTGAGAGTTTGTCCCTTAGAAGTTATTTCACTATTAAAATTTCAGCTGCTGTATGACTCCTGCTCGAGCCAAGAATTTATGTCAATGTCATTTATTCCACTTTTTGTGCCATTTATTTTCTTAAAATTGAGGGTACTAACCTATCAAAATCTTTTCTCATTGTAATAAGGTATTCTTTGACAGGCTGTATTCCAAATCATTGGGTTTTAAGTCCATAGCTAGAAAGAGCCTCAGGAATAAGTTAGAACTCTCATTTTATTCAGATCCTATTCTTGAACTTTGGTGGTGCTTAACTACATTTTTGGTTTGATCCTGCTAAGAAGAGGTCAAATAAAATGACATTATAGTCAGTGTTATTTAATGGCTTAATCTAATGTATTTCAGAGCTCACTGGCTGTATTAGACAAGACTAGGTACAATTCAGTCTTGTGCTAGAACTAAAAAATATATTCTGCTCCAAGGTAGGCATAGTTCCATAAAAACATATTCACTTTAATTCCAACATCAAAAATTTTCACACAGCAAAAGCTCTGGGAGTTTCAACGTTTACCCAGTAAGTATTTGTTGAATCCCCAGCAAACTGATAATCCAGAGAAGAGATAGGATGTCTGACAATTAAGCTTGTGAACTCATTCTAGATAATATGCTATATATCTCATTGCTGAATATCACTACATTCACCTTCAGAGTGATCCCCTTGGATGCACCTAGTCCATGCTTCAAATCAATTTTGAAACTCTTTTTCTGGAATGATCTGCAGAGCTATTGTTATATTACTCTTAATATTCTGAATGCTGTCAAAAGGTCTTCTTTTTAAAATTTCCTTTATATTTAGGAAGAGAAAAAAGTCCCTGGGGGCCAGATCATATGAGTAGGGAGGATATTCCAAGACATTTGTTTGCTTACTGGCTAAAACCTCCCTCACAGACAGTGCCGTGTGAGCTGGTACCTTGTTGTGATCCAAGAGCCACACTTCCCTCATGCTAAAATTTTCAGTCAAAATTTCTACTTTTCTATTGATATTTCCTTGGTCTGCTACAGTTCTTAAAGTTAACCAGTGACTCTGATGCACAATTTGATAAATTCTTGCAGTGTTTTCATCAATCTGCTCATTACTGACCATCTTGAACTCTCTTTATTGTGATGCCTTCTCTCCTTTCAGAAAAATGTTTAATCCATTTGTACACTTCCATTTTCTTCATTTCATTATCCCTACAAACTTGGACTAATACGTCCCTGGTTTCACTTCCACTCTTGCCAGATATAATGAGAAATTTATGAATGTTTATTCATTTATCTAATTCAAAATCAGACATTCTCACGATGGCACACACACACAAAAAACCACAGCAATGACAATGAATGCCATTCAACAAGACACTGTAACAGGTTGACAGGAACATGACTGCGAGACACTGATATACCAAGGTTAGGAAACCTTACCAAGTTGTTCAGTGCTGCCAATGTAAGTGCACAATGGCAAGTTCATGAATGTAATTGTCATACCTCATTAATAATTGGACAACCTGGCAAATATTCAATATAGACCTGGACTCAGTAGATCAGGAATGGTTATTTCCATTTGCTACCTGGACCTTTAATTATTTTTAAAAACATTTTAAAGCATTTTTAAAAATTGTTTACAGGAGTAAAATTAAAAAGATAATTAAAAATCTGGTAAGAATCTAAACTTAGAAAAGCTAAATGCTTATTTTATATATATCCTGGTTTTAAAGGTGTATATACTTCAAATGTAAAACATGTCCAGAAAGGAACTAGTTTCTCATATGCTATTACCCACAAGCCGACTGCATATCCATCATGTAGACACCAAATCCAGATTTCAAACACATCTTTAATAAATTCTAGCATGTTATTTCTTCTGAGTTTTTGATAACTTGCATCATCAAAATATTAATACAATTCTTGAATTTTTAAAATAGTTGATGGCTCATAATTTTGTGGAAAATATTATCTTCTTTGTAATGGCAAGACGTTTTCATTTTATATTTATAAATATAAACTGGAATGATAAATGCAATCGTTAAAAATTTACTCATTCTCTATTTCTGTCAGGTAGCTGCCATTATCTTTCTCCAGCATTTGTACACTTAAAAACCATACATTTTGACACATAGATTGTCTTGTGACAGATAAAATAATATGTTCTTTTGGCAAAACAGGATGGTCCAGGGTTTTGTCCCAAAGTACAGCATGAGACAGTCCTTCCTTTTAAAGAGTTAACTACCGGAGTATATAGCACTTCTCCTGTGTGAATGCCTTTGGTTTTTGCAGTTTCAGTTACTTGATGTCAACCATGGTATGAAGATACTAAAAGGAAGAGTTCATAAACGAGCAATTATAAGTTTTAAATTGTGTGCCATTCTGAGTAGTGTGATGCTACCTCCGGCTGTCCAGCCGCGGATGCAAATCATCCCTTAGCACAGTGCACTCAGGCTGTATAAGCTGCCTTCCCATAGTCACTTACTAGCTGTCTCAGTTTTCAGATGGAAAACACGTGGTTTAGAAAACGAGCTTAGGTACCTTCCACGGGCTTGGAATGTATGCCTCATGCATAAGGCAATGCTACTATATTGTATTTACTTTTTGTCCTTTGAAATAGATTGTTCAGCCATTGATTCCTGAGTATGAGAAAATTCATTGTCATCAGATGATTCATAGTCTGAGATTTCGCTTGTATAATCAATTTCAATTTCATCTAATCGTTGGAGTCTAGCCTCCTGCTATCTTGTCTTTCTGCATTCATCTTCTGATTCATCTAATAATTGTGAAACATCTTCCCCTGTCACTTTTCTCTTTGCAGCTATAGATGGAAAATAAAAATTCTGAATTCTGTGTTCAGTGAAACTAAAAGTAGATCATAAAGCCTGGTATTTCTAGGATGGTTGTATATTTTTTCTCTGATGATGTAATATTTCAGCCAACACATGAGAAACCTGAGTGATAATGCGATAGTGATGACATATTTCATTGTTGTAATATGTCCTAGGCAATTCCATCATTATTCTATTTTCTTATTATTTCACTTGTAAAGCATTCTTGGGAAATATTTATGAATGATGATGAAAATGTTAGGGTTGGGGTCCTGGCTCCCTGGACCTAGTAGATCTGGTTTGATTATCTGGTTGAGCTGGAAAGTTCAACCCAGGCACAGGGAGAATCGAAACTGAACTAAAAGTGGGTGGGAACCAAAAATGAAACTGGAGCAGCAAAGGCAGCAGGAATAGCAAAGTGACCTGCACAAGTTTCAGGATAACAAAGAGATTTTGTTTAAGAACACAGAGAAAGTCTAGAGCACTTCCAAAGAGAGCTAGAAGGGGGTCCCTCTCATGTATGAGAAGAGGTGAGAGAGACACAGAAAGGCCGTGCAGGGGTTTACACATTTTTCTCTCAGTTTGACATTGGTTGTAACTCTTTCACTGGCTTCTTGCTCCTCTGGGTATTATTGCCCTTTTCTATTGGTCATTGGTTACATAAGCTACCTGATACCCGCATTCTTTTCCTGAGTTTTGGTGAGAACTGTTGAGCGGTGAATGTTTCTTTGCTCCCTCCAGACTTTCTCATTAAGCAGAGCAGGATTTTATCCTGTCCCCATTGAAACCCCTTTCTTCATGTCTCTTCTCAGGAATAATCCTTAAATTGATGAAATAGAAAATGCTCAATATCAGAAAAAATAAGATCACAAAGGTCATAAAAATTCCATAGTTGTGCTTTAAAGTTTGTTCAAAGCTGCAATATTTTACTTACAAGGTACAATGGGTTTTATTTTGTTTAAGAAATGACCTAATTTTCTTTGTTTCTTGGACAACTTATAAAAAAAAAATGTCAGGAAATGTTACTTTTTACCAATAGTTAGAATTGCTCAAAAAAAGAAACTGAAAACTAGGGCCATCTCCAGTGGACCCTGATAGCATCCTGAGAACAAAAACAAAAAGCAAAAATACATGTGTATTTATATATATATATATTTATATATATGTATATACACACACAAAGTTGAGGGTCACAAAAACCTGGTTTATCCATTGTTTGTGTTTTTGATTTTTTGGGGAAAACTAGCTTTCTTCATAAAACTTGTTTCTTAAGGTTGTCAAAATAATTAAATGAAATAATGTATGCACATGTTCTCTCCCCTTTTTTATGCTTTCTCTCTTATTACACAAATAAGATGCATAAACAGTATTTCTAGTGTGAAAGACCAGAGAAGATGTTATCGGAGATGTAAAATGTGAAGTGGGCCTAGAGTCCCTTGCACGTTACATCTGTACAAATTTTAAGGTAAACATGTACAGGGCTGAGGTGATACTGTTCAATCACAGCATTACAAAATCTACCATGTTCTTTGGTGACCACTAGATGTTGAGTATTTACTCTATGTTAGGCTTTTGAGATACTATCTTACATAATCCTAATACAGCCCAGGGAGGAGCAGATCACCATCTCTGTTTCATGGATAAGAGGATCGACCGAGACACAAAGTGTTCAGGTGATTTGTTCAGGTCTCACAAAGTGGTGGACAGGAGATTCAAACCTGTGCCTGCCTAATTCCAAAGGTCTCAGGATTAATAATAAATCTACCTATTTCCCAGACATAGAGGAAGAACTGTAAGGGTTTGCCCTGGTTGGTGCTCAGGGAAATCTAGAAAGAAAAACAAGATTGGAAGTGCCATGTGAGATGATCCAGAGAGAGCAGAGTGCAAAAGACCAGTTAGGAAAAGCACAAGGCAAGGAAGTGGAGCCTGAGGCGAGGAGATGGGACAGAGAAAATAAAGATGATTTTAGAGAGACGTCACAGAGGTAGGGTCAGGGGGGTTACAGATACCAAAGGATAGGAAAGTAAAGGATTATTTACAAGGTATTGGCCTGACAACCAAATGGTTGCCGGTAGTAGGGACCATAGGAAAAGAGAGGGGCCAAAGCTACTGGACTGGGCAGGGCGGCAAAAGGGAATTCATCACCTATTCTTTTTTTTTTTTTAAATTAAATGATAGCTGTGTACATTAATGTAGTCATGGGGTATAGTGTGCTGGTTTTATATAGAATTTGAAATACTTTCACCAAACTGGTTAACATAGCCTTCATGGCATCCTTCTTAGTTATTGTGTTAAGACATTTATATTCTACATTTAGAAAGGTTCCCATGTACCCTTATAAGATGAACCATAGATATGGTCCCACCAAACACTTTCCCTCCACTCATCTTCCCCACCCCCCCTTCACCTATTCTTAAAGCCACATATGGTATCCAGTTGCAAATGGCAAAATTGTGACAATTCTAATCCAACATCATTTGTTTAGCAGCTGTTAAATGCTAAGGATCATTACAGTGCTTTTTTTTTTTTTACATATTTTATCTCATTTAATTTTCACAGCGAACTATGATCCCTATGTGGTGCAGTAATAGTTTCACAGCACTTCTGACTGAAGTCGGCAGTTAGATGATCAAGTCTGGAGTTTTGGAAAGAGGTCAGAGGTGGAGATGGGGTCACCAGGAGAATGAGCTAAATTAGCCAGATTACAAACTCAGACTACCTTCCACAGACTCAAAAGTTTCAGGCTGAGAACACAGTAGAAGATACAGGAATGGTAAAATCTGATCCCTAACTTTAAGAAATGGAATGAATAATTATTTAAGAGAGAAAAGTAACTAATAAATAATGGAAAAGGTTTAAACAGACATTACATTGCATAATATAGACTCTAAATGCTACACAATTCAGAGAAGAGACATCTGTGATGCCTGCTGTCAGAGGAGACACTGTGGATCTGGAACTTGAAAGATGGATGATGCTTGACTAAGTGCTGAGGACACATAGGGCTTCATTTGTTTGTATACCAATGAAAGAGGAAATGAGTATGAATATGACCGTGCACGTGAAATTGATGTGTTTATAAGACAAGGAGGAGATCAGCCTGAAACGAGGATAAACTAAGATAGGAAAGCATCACAAATGAAAAGTGATATATTTTTCATGACATTATAAAACACTCGGCCAACACCTAGATCTGATATTTGGCAAGGAAGAGACCCTGAAGGAGTCTAAGTAGAACAGGGATACAAAAGCACCATTTGTGGAGTCTGATTGGGCAGCAATGTACTTATAGCATTGAAAATGGAAGCCTAATTTTGGAATATTGTCAAAGTGGGTGCTTTGAAGAAAAGAAAGGCGAACTTTAGGGAGCCATTATTCATGGGTGCTGATGGGAGCTATGCATACGTAACTTAAGAAATTAATGTTGCAATTCAAAATGCTGCTATTTTGACAATTTAAGTTCACATTTTGGTTGTGGTGGAGACATAAGGTTTAGACTTAAAGGAGAACAAACCACCATAAGGCCATGATTATCCACTAAAAATATAGTGTAGTAAGGGAAGTGTTAGAGCTGGACCCATTCATTACCTAAAAGGGAGCAAAAGTTTCCTTCTTGTGTTGAGTTTCATTCTGCTTTGATTGTTTTTATTATTCAGAGGCAGCCCCCCATGGCATGGAAATTATAGGAGTTAGAGCCAACTCCAGACCCATATTGCAAGGGTTCAAATCTGGGACCTATTGCTTGCTCAAAATATGACTTTTTCAAGTTAATCAATCTTGTTAGGATAATAAAGGGATTGTTGCAGAACAATGAGTAGGTAAAGTGAGTATATGGCTGTCTGAGTGTTGGTTCTTCTTTACTAATTGAAAACATATCTAATGATTGTTATAAGTAGAATCCTGACCAAGAGAAGAAAACATTTTTTCAGCACCACATCAACAAATCAAGTACCAAACCAATGTTACCCACTCTAAGCACTTAATGTTGTCTAGCTTTGACTCTACTATCAACTACATAATGTTTTTCACAATTTCACATGATTTATAGCATTATATTCAATATTATGTGAAAAAATAATTGTGCAGTGAATACCTATAATAAGTGTGGTTAGAGTTCAAAAACTATATTGAATTCTATAGAAGTTGCAGTAAACAAAATATATATGGTACTTACCCACATGAAGCCTAAGAAACATTTATGTAAAACCTATAGCTAGCCACATAATATACATTCAGAAAAAAAATTAGTCATTATTGTTTTTGTTTTTGATGTAGACAAAATATAATATGATTAATGCTTACAGTTGTAATTCTGTTTAATAAGCCTACATAGTTAGTCTCATGAAAGATGATAATCATAAAATGTACTATTTTGTTTATACAAACTTGAAATGTGATTCTGTGACACAAAACATTATACTATGTGTTTTGAATAATGTTTACAACTCTCTTTGTAATTGAAGGAACGAAGGAATACAATAAAAGTATCTTATAACTGAACCAAAATTATCAGTTAAATGGCAACTTCTGTAATATAATGAATTTATTAAAGTTTACAACAAAGATGGATTGACTTTTTGCATATAAAAATATTCTAGGTCTCCAAACAGAAAAAATATCCCCAATAAACCTACCAAAAATAATACTAGTCAACAGTGGATAAAAAAAGTTATACCAAGAGAACTTAAGATGGAAAAGTTTAGATATACAACACTAATTTTTGTTTTGGTCTAAGTATCAGATTATTTAAAAATATGGAATGCTTCAGAAATTTGCGTGTCATCCTTACACAGGGGCCATGCTAATCTTCTCTTTATCATTCCAATTTTATTATATGTACTGTTGAAACAAGCACTATACAACATTAATCTAAGAGTTAAATATTTCAGAAAACATTTTTGTTTCTTGTAACTTGTTATCTTATGCAGCTGTTGGAACTCCACCTGCACACCCTTTTAATTCAAAATGCCAGATTTTAACCTACTGCACAGGCCCACTTTAGTGTGGAAAATGGATCTTCTTCTTCCACGAGTGTCCAACCTTTTTTTCCCTGCTGCTTGTTGGAAGAAGAGTTGTCTTGGGCCACACATTAAATACAGAAAGGATAAGGAAAGCTGATTAGCAACAAACAAACAAAAAACAACAAGACAAGCCCCCCCAAACCTAAACAGATCCCCGCATACTTTTTGTGCTATCTGACACTGCAGATAAGTGAAAAATGTCTTCACAAAATCAGCAGGTGGGCCCACAGGCTGTAGGTTGGACCTCCATCAACTAAAGCCCAGGGCCTTGCATTCCTCAATAACAAAACCAGTAGTGATACCACACTCCCAGACGGAACTGTAAAAAGATTTCAGAAGCAACAAATAAGAGAGAAAATAGTTGGGGCCATAGACTAAGTAAGAGAGAAAAGAATTAGATAGAAGAACTTGTGTCCTAAAAGGCATGAAAGGAATTCATTACATAAGAAAAAAATTCAAATGACCACGAGCAAGCTCCTGAACTTTTTGAATCCTCTTTCTTCACATATAAAATGAGATAATAGACATTACTTTATAGGGTCAATGCATTTTTAAAGTAATGCACACACATATATGCTTGAAACACGCTTGACTAGTTGATAAGCATGGTAAGCATGGAGTGTTTAGTAGAATGGCAGCTCCCAGATGTAGCTGAATTGTGATTTTCTACCCACCATTGTTCTATCTTTCTGATTTAATTATCGTACAGCTTCATGAGTTTCTGCCTAGCAAGCCTTTTTGTTTTTCTTTCTTTCTTTTTTTTTTTTCCACTACTAATATATACTTTCAAGAAGCATTTGCCTTTAAATCTCCACTGTCTCCCACCTTGCCAGAAACATGCTGTGTTTGTTGAATTGAATTCAGGATGTATAGCATTTATCTCAATGAAAAAAATATTGATGTTCATCCTCGAGCAGCCCTTTTTATTCATTCGTAGAAATAATCTTGTTATTTAAAAAGATGACAGGTTTCTAAGCACTGCAAATAGGGCTGTGTAAAGATTTCTTAAAGGAGTTATTTGTAGTATCTCTAGAGGCAGCGACTCAGAATTAACAAAGACGGGTTTGATGCATGCATCAGTAAACTGCAGGCAGCATACAGAATTAGGCTCAAGTGAGAGAAAAGCGGGAGAGAGCCCCCGCTTCATGATGGAAGGCCAAGTTCCTGGACTTGGCATACCCCCATGGGAGTTGCCCTCTGATTATCTGAAGCCTGTGGAAGCCGTTGAAGTAAATGCATCCGATTGTCATATTTGTCTAAATCAATCCATTACACACCCTAGTCACTATAAATAGCTGGAATGAACACAGAAATAGAGCCAAGTGCTTCTGAGAGGAAGCGATTCCTCTGATGCTGCTACCACTCTCTCCGCTTCATCGCGATAAAGTGCTTTAGGTGGTGGGAGAAGGCTAGGGAATAAGGCTTCTCTGCCCTCAGTACTGAGTAGTGTGACTTCATGCTCTCTGCATTCAGAAAATTAAACAAAACCAGGGCGTAGGCTGCCACTTCTCTTGCCATCTTAACATTCGGTTCCCTACTCTGTTGAAAGATGTGTAATTTCTTTGCTGAGAGATGACTTTCACTGAAGTGTCTTTTTAGTCTTGCCTTGTCACTGCTAATGGCAGGACCCCTGCCAAAGAAGGATAAATTCCTTCTCTGGGAACCCAGTAGGACTATTCGAAGCAATTCTAAAATAGAGAGAAAAGGTATAAATAACACAGAGTCATTTGAATTGCTGAACCCAAAGCAGGGAAAATGAAAGCTTAATCACAGAATTATCAGACTAATTAGGTGTTATTTATTAGTGTGTCATGTCTTGCAATAATCTTATCTGTCGGTTTATATGCAAGAATGAGTAAAGAAAAAAATTCTACTCATGTATATGAATATATCCCCCAGTGTGTTCCAAGGTTAGTTTGTATGGCCACGTAGGCTAAAGATTCGATAACGGCACTCTTTCTAACCATTTATATAAATGCATAATTCTTATCCCTTGCCTTAAGCAGGACTTTTTTTTTTTTTTTGCAGTTTTTGGCTGGGGCTGGGTTTGAACCCGCCACCTCTGGCATATGGGGCCAGTGCCCTACCCCTTTGAGCCATTGGTGCTGCCCAGGACTTATTTTTAAATATGGAGATCAGAAATATGCCCCATAGTTCCTTTGATTCAACTCATTGGCTGTTTTCAGAGAGAGTTGTTTGATAAGTAGGCCTCTTTCATAGATTTTGTTTTAGACTCTTTCTGCATTTGGGTGAGAGTTGAAGAGAACATTTTGCAGTATCGGCATTCATGTTACTGATCGTAGACTGTTCAACCAACTCAGTGTCGCTCAATATTTTTCAGTCAATTTTATTCTGGCCTAAGAAATTAACATATTTAGTATTTTGGTTTTCTAAAATGTAGAAAGTCATTAATTAATGTCTGAAGACATGATAATGCTGTTCTTCCTGCATAGTAGTAATAATTATTCCACATTTGAAGGTGATGTATTGGCTCAGCGCCTGTGGCTCAATCAGCTAAGGTGCCAGCCACATATACACCTAAGGTGGTGGGTTCGAATCCCCAGCCCGGGCCCGCCAAACAACAATGACGGCTGCAACCAAAAAATGGCTGGGTATTGTGGCGGGCCCCTGTGGTTCCAGCTACTTGGGAGGCTGAGGCAGGAGACTCACTTGAGCCCAGGAGTTGGAGGTTGCTGTGAGCTGTGATGTCATAGCACTCTACCCATGGGGATAGCTTGAGGCTCCATCTCAAAAAAAAAAAAAAATTGAAGGCGATGTATTTTGTCTATTTATATCTTCATCGATATCCATGCGGATATGCTCAAAGTTATTCCATTAATCAATCCTTCAGCAGTTCCTGAATTTCTAGTATGTACTCAAGGCTACTGGTCATAATACGAGTTGCAAAAGAGAAGGAAGTAACAATCCGGTCTGAGATTATCAAAAATGAAAACAGGAACAATATAAAGCAGCTGGGAAAGGAAAAGAAGGTACTAACTGAGCACTAAATCACATGACACCATTATTCTCTAGAGATGGGAGGACAACAGTGATCAGGATGGTCTCCATCAAGGGCGCATTTTCTCAAGACTTATCTTCAGCTTTATTGTGATTTTTACTGTTAATTGCTTACAATGAGTTTTGTATAGTTTCCGATTTTAGGTGTTCAATGTTTTTTATGTCAAGTGGAGAAAGGCAGTGATACAATCAGGTTTACTTTTTTGTTAATAACACTGAGAAATCAGTACAGAGTGTAAACGGAACAAAATATGGCGCCACATAGATGTGATCTTACACAACTATGGTCTCTTCCTAATTAGATTCCATTATAATTCAGAGACTGTCCTTTGTCATTCACATTTAATTATTTATAGTCTATTGTACAAATGCCCACCACTCTATTTTAGTCACTATTTCTGCTTTGTCATTCATGTGCTGCTTTCCTGAGGGAAAAAGTGTCATCTACAAACCATTTTCTACAGTAATCATCCACTATATTTAGGTAATGAGCCCTTGTTTAGTAGACAAGACTTGTTTACAACAACTTGAATCTCTTACAGAAAGTGAGTGAAAATAGGCATAAAAAAGACACCCATATTGTCGTATAGAAACACCCTAAAAAAGAAACACCCTATAAGAAGCAAATGATGATTGAATATGCTCTTATACGGTGGATGGGTATAATCTAAGTCTTTCTCATTTTCTACAATTCACGGTAATGATTATATTAATAGTGATTTTTTTTCCTAGAGGAATATTATTTTTATGTAGTTACAAATAGCTCCATGGCAGACACTGGAAAAGCAGGGTGTATTGTTTTAAATGACAAAATGGTATCAATTACACACAATTTAAAACAGGAAGAGAGATTGGATGACTTCCAAATATGTCATTTGAGTGAAATACGTTTGTGAATTTAATTATGGTTTTAAGCCTATTAAATAACAATTATTAACATGCTTCCATTTTATCTTTTATCTGGATATATTTCGTCTCATGTTATAAGCTAGTAATGGAAAGGGTGAGAAATGTTAGCACCTGTATTAAAGCACCCTGTTGAAAAGTCTCTGCTGAGGTAAAATCTCAAGTAGATTTTTTTCACTTCTTCAGGTAAACGCCAAAAACAGAAGGTTTCTTTCTAATTGTCTCTCTGGCGCTGCTGCAGGCTTTTTATGTCCTTTTGGATTGCTTGTGAATATAGAATATTTGCATGTGTCAGAGCCAAAGGAAAAAATAAAGAAAGAAAGAAAAAAGAAAAGGAAAGATTTCCCCGCAGATGGAGACCAAAGGGAAGGGGATATTACAGTTGAAGTAGCTCTTCCTTTTACCAAGTCCCAAGCGATATGGAAATAGTTTAATGGGGTGATTAAAATGTGCCAAATCAATTACATTTTATATGAATGAGGTTCCTATATAACACAGAAGAAATTCAGTTTTTCATATGCCACGTGAGAGCTTTAAAATTCATCCCCTTGCAGTTGAGGATAATGAGAAAGGAAATTTATAAAGAGCCTGGCCTGGCCTGGTGTAATGGAAGTTGGTAGGAACTCAGGTAGCTCTGCATACGTTATTGTGCAGCTACCCTGTAAGGATTTTTGAGGCCCATTTGAAATGATGATGATGACTAAAGACTTAACACTTGCAGTACTGAATAGGAATCACGTGCCTGGCACTGTGCTAAGCTCTGAGCGTGGATCATCTCATTTACTTCTCAGGAAGTGTTACTATGGGAATTGTAATTTTGTCACCTCAGAAGATAGGAAATTTGGCCTCATGGAAGTTGTGGAATTTGCTCAGATGGTTGTACATTGTCTCCAGGACTTAAGGAAAATTGCAAACATGTTTTCAAAAGGGGTAGGGTGTTATTACCTATTAGCTTTTCTTTTTTTTTCTTTTGAGACAGAGTCTCAAGCTGTTGCCTGGGTAGTGTGCCATGGTGTCACAGCTCACAGCAACCGCCAACTCTTGGGCTTAAGCAATTCTTTTGCCTCAGCCTCCCAAGTAGCTGGGTTTACAGGCACCCACTACAAGGACTGGCTATTTTTTGGCTGTAGTTGTCATTGTTGTTCATTGGTGGGCCTGGGCTGGATTCGAACCCACCAGCTCCAGTGTATGCGGCTGGTGCCTTACCCACTTGAGCTATAGGCACCGAGCCAGCTTTTCTTTTCTTTATTTTTTCTTCCTTTTTCCCCACTGTTTCCTATGTGGAAAAACAAATGCCCAGTTCCTATTTCCCTTAAAATCTAAATTTCACCAGTATTCCTAAATCTCAATAATATCATTGCCAAAGAAATCAGGTAATTGCTAATGACTTTTAGCTTTTGTTAGTTGGTGAGTGAAAGGAATCTATGGTAGAGAATCCTCAAGCCAAGTGGATGATGATTTCATACGCAAGAGCACAAATGGCTTCTCACCAAAATTGTAGAGCCAATCTTTGATATGGTTTACTTTTAAATTTCCTGAATCTCCATTAAGCTGACCATAAGGCATCCATGATTATATTTTTAAATATAAATTTCATTCTTTATGGTTACAGTGATAGTAAATTGAGATGAAAGAAAACACAGAGTAAATTTACCTCTAATGGCCAGGTGTGGAGGCTCATGTCTATAATCCCAGTACTCTGGGAGGTGGAGGCTGGTGGAACACTTAAGCTCAGGAGTTTCAGACCAGCCTGATCAAGAGTGAGGCCCCCATCTCTCAAAACAGCCAGGTGTTATGGTGTGCACCTGTAATCCCAGCTACGTGGGAGAATAAGGCAAGATGATTGCTTGAACCCAAGAGTTTGAGGCTGCTGTGAGCTATGATGTCACAGCCCTCTACCAAGGACAACAAAGTGAGACTCTGTCTCAAAAATAAATAAATAAAATAAATAAACAAACAAATAAATAAATAAATACACAAATGTAACTGTAATGTTATTCCTCTGTCTTAAAGTTATTGAGAATAAAAATAATAGATTCTAGGGGGTTGGGAATTAATTTAGCAATCAACTATGCAAGCTCCTCTCTGTCAATAACCTCCTTGGTCAAAATCCTAAAACCAAATGAATAGAAAAAATGGAAAATGGGAGGTATTATTTATTCTCCACGTTTAGGTAGTTTATAAAATGCCGAACCTCCTCTCTCTAAACAAGGGACTTGGTTATTCTACTGATAAATGATTTTAATATGCTTTGTAAATCTAATGACTTCGTCTCTGGGAACCATCTTTTCTCTATTTCTTCACCCCTTGGTTGCCACTCACATTTCAATGAACCATAATTAGGTATGAGTTGATTTTCAGTCTTTTAGTAAATCACTAATGTGTGTTATATCTCTGAAAAGTAATACTGAATTTGAAACCTGAACTATTGTATTTTGACTTCAGAGCTATGACATATTAAATGGATCTATATAGCATAATATACATTCTGATAGTAAATTTTGTGATAAAGAACAACCTTTATGGGCTCAGTGCGCGTAGCACAGTGGTTACGGTGCTGGCCACACCTGCAGGCTGACAGGTTCGAACCCAGCTCGGGCCTGTTAAACAACAATGACAACTGCAACAACAACAAAAAACATAGCCTGGCGTTACGGCAGGTGCCTGTGAAAGGGCCAGACCAGCGCCATTTTGTTATTTACTGCATAAGCTCTGTTAAACCGCAGGGCCACTCCCTGCTGCCTTCCCCCACACCTGTGTGCACAGCCATTAAGCCGCTGATTGAGACACCTTAGGCAGACAGCTGCCATACCACCATAATAGGTAATGAGTTTCAGTCCCTTGAA
>CAUYQV010050888.1:0-17392 GCA_963574575.1 Galagoides demidoff
ATGGCTGCAACCAAAAAATGGCCGGGCATTGTGGCGGGCACCTGTGGTCCCAGCTACTTGGGAGGCGGAGGCAGGAGACTCGCTTGAGCCCAGGAGTTGGAGGTTGCTGTGAGCTGTGATGCCATGGCACTCTACCCAGGGGGACAGCTTGAGGCTCCATCTCAAAAAAAAAAAAAGTCAAAAATGAATGAATAAGAAAAACACCATGTAGAAGATAAATTCCTGCCATCAAAAATAAAAGACTGTACTGAAATATCGGGTGGTTGAGGAGCCATTTATGGCAGGTGGTCAGGGAGGGCCTTTCTTAGGAAGTGACAATCTAGACTTTGAGCTGGCTTGGACAAAAGAGGATCTACTGAATAGTCGGCAACCCAGGAAGAGTTGAAGATCCAGCTCAGGGTAAGGACAGAGATGCAGTTGGTTTCAGGCACAGCTGAAAACCAGAGGCTTAGATACTGCGAGGAATCACTCTATCTTTTTATTTTATATCTTTTGTTTAAACTTTGTTCCCTCAATCCAGATGTTACAGCTTCTTTCTTGTGAGGCAACGTGACTACAAACAAATCCTGAGTTTTATAACAGATCTTCATGGCTTCCACCACCAGAAGGGATTACGCAGTCACATACTGGTGGGTGGGAAGGACACAGGTTTCCCCTTGATGTTTTGTCTTCACATGTTCCATTGTTGTACTTAAATAAACACACACACGCACAAATGGGACTAACCTCTGCTTTGGGATGTGACTGCAAATCTACCTCCCAGGGGAGACTGAAATCTCTCAGGGAGGATTCAAATCAGCCCCTCCTGAACTAAGACTAGCCCATATCACAAAATCCCCAAACCAGAGATGTTGGCGGGGATGCAGAGAAAAGGGAACACTCCTACAGGGCAAACGTTTTTTAATAAAAGGAAGTAAAGAATGACCAGCCTGCACCTGCCGTAGGACAAACAACCGCTTCCCCGAGTCTCCGGCTGCGAGCATACCAGCGTCTCTGATGTTAAGAGAAAAGCAAACAAAAAGGCAAAATTACCAGACACAAGTCAATGAGAGGCCTGCCCCACAAGACTCAGATCAAATAAAAGAAATTTGGAAGTTTTTGGACACTGATTTGAAGTTGGTGTTTAAAACAAGCTAAGATTGACCCTGAACGCAGATTTCCAATATACTTCTCTGGTATATTTTAAAGAAGTGTCAAAAAGTAATAAAACTGACTATTTGGTAATGGCAAGTGGGAAAGGAAGTAGATAGAGTTGCTTGGATGAATCAAGTTTTAAAAATTTAAATTCTATAAAAAGCCAAACCAGTGAATCTGGGCCGAGGGGCCCATCCATTGTACTTACAACCCCAACTGTGCCCCTGCTTGTTATACTTGGCTTTAATCCAAATCCTTTGTCATTCCATTCCCCTCGGGATCAGGGGTTTACTTGCTTGGATTAAGAGCCAGCCTGTACTTATTATTCACCTATACACGATGCACTACCCCGTTCCAATGGGAACTGAGACCTCTGAGACACCAGAGACCTCGCCCAGCACCAGAAAGTCAGAATCAGACAAGTCAGCCACCACCACACGTCATGCAAGCATAGTCACGCACCACTTAATCCTGGAGAAACTGTCTGAGAAATTGGTCATTGGGCAATTTTGCCACCAAGTGAACGTCGTAAAGTGTATTCACACAAACCCCAGCTGCACGGCTGGCTGTGTACCTGTGCGTAGTACACAGCCTTTGGCTCCTCAGCTATGAACCTGCACAGCACTTCACTGTAACACAACCGCAGATACTTGTGTATCTAAACACATATAAACCCAGAAAAGGTACCGTAAAACTATAGTCTCGTGATCTTCTGGAACCACCATCCCATATGGGCTCCGTCTTTGACTAAAACATCATCATTGCAGCAGGTGACTGGACTGTCGCTGAGCACCAGCTGAGCTGTGAACTTTCTATTGGTCAAAGAAAAAAAAAGAGAAACATGATCTTAAATGATCATTTGTCAGAATTAAAAAAAACATTCCTCAAACTAAATTTCTCACTCTTCCTGGTTCTTCATAACCAATCAACTAAGCAAAGCCTATCAATTCTATCTCCCCCTCTCCATTCCTCTTCTCCACCAGCCCCATTACTAGAGCTTGGTGTGAACACAGCCCGCCTTCACTCTTGGTAAACCACCCACCAAGCCTCCTGCCTCCGGTCTCAGTACTTATCCCTCACATGGGCCAATCTGATCATCTGAACACAGCACTGTCCAACAGAGATCCTCCAGGGGTTCTTAGCGTCTATGCTAAGCTTCTAATTTGGGGGTACATCTTTCCAATGGATACTAAGTGTTGTGCCAAGAGCTATGGAAAACCATAGAATAAACACTGCCAGACTTCCTGAAACTACAGTTATTCTCAAAGATTTGAATGGAAAAGCATTTTTTGCAAAGGGTATATAACATGACGTCATTTGCAAATATTAGTCTATGAAGTTCATGGACACAAACTTTATGGACACCCCTATAAAACTCAAACTTGAAACCCAAGACTTTGAAATTTAAAATAGTTGGCTATTTTAAATTACACACAAACTTAATGGACACCCTGTATAAAACTTAAACTTGAAACCTAAGACTTTGACATACTGTTATACCGAACAGCGTTTACTATTTGGTAAGGATATTCCAGAGAAAACATTGGAGAAGATTTGGATATGGAAAAAAGACATAAAGTCTCTCTTTATGCCCTTTCCCATACTAAATTTGCTTATGGAAATTTGTCCTATAAAAATCAGCAATCATGGCTTGGTGCCCGTAGCTCAGTGGTTACGGCGCCAGCCACATACACTGGGGCTGGCCAGGGCCTGCGAAACAACAATAACAACAAAAAATAGCCAGGCGTTGTGGTGGGTGCCTATAGTCCCAGCTACTTGGGAGGCTGAGGCAAGAGCATCACTTGAACCCAAGAGTTTGATGTTGGCTCGGCACCTGTGGCTCAATCAGCTAAGGCGCCAGCCACGTACACCTAAGGTGACGGGTTCGAATCCCCAGCCTGGGCCCACCAAACAACAATGATGGCTGCAACCAAAAAATGGCCGGGTGTTGTGGCGGGCGCCTGTGGTCCCAGCTACTTGGGAGGTGGAGGCAGGAGACTTGCTTGAGCCCAGGAGTTGGACATTGCTATGAGCTGTGATGCCATGGCACTCTACCCAGGGGGATAGCTTGAGGCTCCGTCTCAAAAAAAAAAAAAAAAAAAGAGTTTGATGTTGCTGTGGGCTGTGATGCCACGGCACTCTACTTGAGGGCAACATAGGGAGGCTCTGTCTCAAAAAAAACCCAGCAGTCACAGGCCAAAGACATATGCAAAAGGTGATTCATCATAGAATTATTTATAATGAGAAAAGATTGTACTTGAATGACCACTGTTCATTTGGTCCATAAATATAATGGAATACTTTGTACCATTCTATAAAATGTGGCAGAAATGTATTGTTGACAGAAAAATATATCTGGAACATATCATTAAGTTGAAAGGCTTCCTAGAAAACAGCATTTTATTGTTGATACACAAAAAAATAAAGATTAAGGCATAAGAATGATCATCTTTGGGTAGAAGGGATAACGGGTAATTTTTTGGTTCTTTGTGCCTACAGATGTATTCTGTAATGAACAGCCATTGCTTTTACGTTAGATAGAAATAATCAAAAGGATTTCCTTCTGTGGAGAGGGAGGTGGGGCAGGGAACTCCAACTTTGTGCACCATACACATCATCAATGATCTAGCACCCGCCTACCCTCCCTCCTCCCTCCCCTCAGCTTCATCTCCTGCTCATCCCACCCTGGTCCTTTCCCCGCCAAACTACTTCAGTAACTGTAGCTTTTCAAGCAGGAGATGCTTTCTCAGCCCTGTGCTTTACAGATGCTGATCTTCCTTCTGGACCTGTCCTTCTTGAGCTTCTTACTTGACACCTTTTCTGTTGATAACTTGGTTTCCCACTGGACCTTCACCCAGAGAAAGAACTTTCTAAACATAGGGTTCAATTACCTCCACATTATGACCTCCCTTCCTAATAACCTCTCCAATATGAAGTAATGAAGACAGCCACTTTTATAAATCAACCTTTGTGTGCTTGGTCAACATAAGTCACCCCTGGCAGAGCCACTGAGGAAGTCTCAACATATTAGGGATTTCTGATTCACTCAGTGGACACCAGAGTTTTTGATTATGGAAAAAAGTGTGGAATGCCATCCTGTGAGCCTTCTTGAAACAGCCAGCCAGTTAGCCTTCGTCCTCAGGCAGTAAGCCACCCAACATCGCTTTTTTTTTTTGCTGGTCCAAAGCCCCAATTTTCCATTATCATCGTTGAAAACTCTAACTTCATTATTTTAGTAGATAGGGAGCATCTCTCCAATTATGCTAATAAAGATTTCATCAAATACATCTCTCATTCAAAAAGAAAATGGCAATGCCCAGATAAACATCCACTCACTATCAACCCATGTAGTTTTGAGTTTGTGCTGGGCAGTGTGTGGGGGGTTGGGGGGGAGTGAAGATTAATAACAAAAAGATAGTTTATGCCCATACTGTGGTTTTTTCCAACCTGACATTGGGACCCCCCTGCAATGGAGAATCACATTTCTTAGACAATAATTCTTTTATTCCCTGAGCTACCTCTAATTACAAACATAAAGAAGAAGAAAAGAAAAATGCAAGCAGACTTTGAGCAAGAATCCTGATGATTCTTAGCTTTAGGGAACAGACAGAAACTGTACTAACTTCCAGGACCCTGCCCATCCTGGTCGGAAACATTTCCACACTCAGTCACTCTACTATACGATGCAAGAGCTGAAGGTGGGTACCCACAGCAGCTGCAGGTAACTGTCTTCAACCATGCACCCACCCAGCCTCAGTCATCTGCTGCGTTTTGCTTTATGAAGCAGTGACATGCCTTAGGCTTTGCCCTAGCTTTTACGATGCATGTTTAACACATCTTCAGAAAGGAAGCCTAAGTCAGCGGGGTTTGCACTCTTGACAGCTTTGGTATAGAGAGGAACGGCAGCCACACACGTGCATTTCTCAGGTACATGAGATCCGAAGGAGTACAGCAAAACTTGGGGAATGGGGCTCTTCTCTTTGCCAGTTATTGGAACAGATTTGAAGCCTTTGCCCCAAAATAGCTTCTGCCAAATGCAACAGCACACCTGAGCTTCCATCCGAGTTAACAGCCTAACCACACATTTTCAGTCTCACCTGAGTAAGCAAAAGTAATGGTGATTGTCACAGAGACATAGCCCAGCCTCACCCCTACGCTGCGCCTGCCTCAAGAACAATGTGTATTTACAAATCTTCAGTCTCACTTGTAATCATGGGAATGCAAATGAACACCAAAAGACATTTTTAATCCATCACACTAGTAAAGATTTTTAAAATGCTATTGCCCGGTGTTGCCGAGGACGTAAGGAATCCATCTCAGACACTCTGCTGGAGAAAGTGTAAATTGCTACTGCTTTTGGAAAATAACGTGCAAAAGTGCATCATAAGCCTTAAAATTGTGTCTATGAATGAGCCTGGGATTTCTTTTCTAGCTGAGAAAACACACAACCTGATTCGGAATGACTTGGCCAATAAGAAAACTTATCTTGCAATATAAGTATGGCTGTACAAAGCCTCAGTGCTCGCTGGTTCAGAAACCCAGAGGTATCAAAGGCTTCTGTCTGCTCTGCTGACATGAGCTTGTTGGCCCAAGGTCATGAAAGGACTCCTGGAAGCACCTTTTCACACACTAGCATCCAAAAGCAAAAAACAAACAAAAAAATCTGTGTCTTTTTTTGGATCTCTGTAAGAGCTAGATTGTTCTTCCAAGAGCACCCTTGGAAACAGCCACCTCTCCCATTCCATTGCTGACCTGGCCTTGGAAATGCAAATTCTTGGCCCACCCCAGACCTACTGACTCCAAAACATGGAGTGGGGTTGAGTCTGATACTCAGATTTGAGAATCACTGACTTAAGCCAACCGATTGACAAGGGGCATGGGATTTCACAGCTGGTTTATACTGATCAGGACCCACTCCCCTGGGCTGGGGACAGGTCTACTACCTTTGAGTTCAAGGCTCTGGCCTCTTTGACCTCCATCCTACCTGCCTGCTGCAAGAAAATTTTTTCACCTGTAGGGAAAGAAACCTAACTTTACCTTTGCCCCTGCCTTTCCCAGTAAGGGAATTTATTGACTCAATAAGTGTGAGTGAGGGTAAGATATTTAAGGGTTCATTCAGATATTAAAGGGAACAACCCCTCTTTTCTAAGGCAACCTAGACCCTGTTACTGATTCTGGCCCCTTATGTGACGAAGCACTGTCTCTTTTATATTGACTGTTTTTCTTTTAGACACCTTGGCATTTGTTCCTGTGTCTAATTTCTAAGGATCTTTGCTATTCTCAATTCCTGCAGGAATCACCCCCCACCGCCACCCCGCCACTGTGACTGCAGGAGCAGAAATTCCCACCATGCATCAAGGGTGCACAAACATTAGGAAGACTTGTGAGTGAGGGGCAAGCCTGTTAGCAAACTTCAGATCCCACCTCGGGAGGGTGATGGGGATACCTGTCGAGACATCGACATTTTCTGGAAATTTTAAGCAAATTGACATCTACTTTCCTCTAAGCAGCTCAATTCCTCTGTCTTGTAAGGCCATGCTCCTCCATTCTATCTAGATGTGTCCTCTATGCCCTTGTCCCTAGAAAGTATCCCTAAAAGCTTCCAGGTCAATGGGTGCCCAGGGTCAGGGGTACAGTGGAGAAATGAAGGCAGCTGACCTGCTTATGTTTTGCGCTGGAGCTATAAACTCCAAAACCATGTCTGAGGTGCCCAGGCTGACACTCAGAGCCTGTTAGTGGTCCCTGCGGGCTACTGGGAGAACCACCTGGAAGCACTTATTAAAGACACACCAAGTTAAGGGTGGTGCCTGTGGCTCAGTGACTAGGGTGCCAGCCCCATATACTGAGGGTGGCAGGTTGGAACCCAGCCCCACCAAACTGTAACAACAACAACAACAAATAGCCGGGCATTGTGGCAGGCACCTGTAGTCCCAGCTACTTGGGAGGCTAAGGCAAGAGAATCGCCTAAGCCCAAGAGTTTGAGGTTGCTGTGAGCTGTGACACTACAGCACTCTACTGAGGGTGACAAAGTGAGACTCTGTCTCTTAAAAAAAACCTACAGAGTTAACGGCCTAACTGAACCCACACCTATGTCCTCTGACTAACTGTCAGAGGTTAACCCTCTATAATAAAGAAGCCTTCTGGGCAGTTCTGATGTAGCCTAACTTTTGAGAACTCTAGCTATTTTTCTTTTTTTTTTTTTCTTTTTTTTTGAGACAGAGCCTCAAGCTATCCCCCTGGGTAGAGTTCTGTAGCATCACAGCTCACAGCAACCTCCAACTCCTGGGCTCAAGCGAGTCTCCTGCTTCAGCCTCCCAAGTAGCTGGGACCACAGGCACCCGGCTATTTTTTTGGTTGCAGCCGTCATTGTTGTTTGGCAGACCCGGGCTGGATTTGAACTTGGCACCTTAGCCACTTGAGCCACAGGCACCAGGCCTCTAGCTACTTTTCAATTGAAATATGGCTTAACATTCAATAAAATGGTCAGATCTTTAGAGTCGTGTTCAGTCATTTGACAGTTGTACACACCAGTGAAGCTACCACCGAAAACAAGATACTTATTACCATCACCTCCGAAAATTCTCTCTTGCCTTTATCCAGTAAACCCTTAACCCCGGACTTTTGAGTTTTTATCAACCTTGAGAATTTTGCTCAGAACTGTTGCCTTTTGAAACATGAAGCTAAACAAAGAAAATAAAAAGAAGTCAGTCATTTGAGAACTTTAAATGAGCCACTTCTGTCCGTCAGGAGGAAAAGATTTCAATAGTCCATTTGAGGAGACTAGTCCTTTTTCCTGGGAAAATCAGCCAAATGGCCCCCTTGGTGATGCAAATGTAGAGTCTCCAGGATTGGTGAGGAGATTCTGAGGAGCTGAAGCTTGAGTGGGAGACCGCTAAACAGGAGGCAGATCTTGAGAGCTTCCAGCAAAACATGTCAAGGGCAGCAGCCAGAGGGGGTTCAGCTCAGCCTCGGGGGCTAAAGGCCAAAAGCAAATGAGATTGTTTGCATAAGAGACCCCAGGATACTTGGGCTCACAGGAGGAAGCACACACCCCCAGCAAGGGTGGCGATTATGAGTGGAGTTTCCCCCTATCATGCTATCTGACGTATTGTTGGCACAGAGAGAAATCTTTAATGTTTATATATTTATTTTCTACCTGGCCACCTCACAACATGAATTGTCTTATTAATTCTCAAGCTTTCAGGTTAACTCATTGGGGTTTTCTAGATATGTATCTTGTGAAAAATAAGGAAAGTTAACTTTTCCTTTTTAATCATTAAGGGTTTTGTTTGTTTGTTTTCAATTTCCTGCCTTATCACTTTGGCTATTATTAAGTTATTCGTAAGTTCTTTAGAATGCTGATATTGATGTTGAATTTTTGACCAGCCTGAAAATGATAGATTTGGGACTAGCATCACTATAATCAGAATAATCAGCAAAGAAGCCACATTTGAAGTCTGAAAATGATAAGAGCTGATGATGATTTTAAATCAACCCTAAGATCCCTTACAAGAGATCAGAAGAAGGAAATTAACTAGGTATCTCAGTTCATGGCAGATTTATTACTAAAGATTCAAGGCAAATTAGCCAATAGCTTTGTTTTCTACTATATAGCCACAATATGACACTTAATCTACCACCAAGAAAAACATGTTTAATAGTGAACACCTGATTTTGATTATTCTTGTTTGCAAAGCAAATTTCTTTTCCTTTGCGATCGCAGATTTGTAGAACTAGAGTGACATGGGGACACTAACCACCTCAAGTCAGTTCACAGCACACTAGCGCCAAGAGCTCCCAGACAGCTCCATTTTTATGTTTAACATTTCAAAGTATGATTTACTGTTTTCCCCTTCACCCAATCTCTAATCCCATTCCTGTTCCACACTCTCCTGTATTTAACAAAGAGCTTCCCGTGCGACTTTATGTACAAACAGAGGCGTCTTTCATAATACTTAGCTAATATGGGTTATCTTTTTCCCACAAATAGGGTCGTGCTAAGGGTCTTACTTGACTTTTTCTACTTTTTCATTCAATATTACATGTTTAAGATTTGTCAATGTTAGTACACATAAGAGTACTGAGGTCAATGACAATATACTGGTGACCCACTGCCTACTGTTAGGTTCTGAGCATCAGAGAAACCCCAAGGTGTCCACTGATTTGCCAACTTCCTTCTCCCCAACAGGTCACCAGCAGCCCAAATTCTTGCTTCTTATTTTCTTTCCCTTCCTAATCTTTTTTCCTTTGATTTTATCATGTATGTTACATACATGATAAACACATTTAGTACTGTGTGCTTTTAAACGTTATATAAATCAAATGACGTTTACTCTTCTACAACTTTTTAAAATTCAACACTGCGTGTGTAAGGTTCGTCCCAGTAGATGCTTATATCTATTGTGAATTCACACACATAACCATCGTTCATCCATTTCCCATCCTCAGATTTGGGTTGTTTCCAGGCTCCGGGTCTTACAAACAAAGCCATCGCCATCGTGGACATTCTTAAGCATATGTGCAGGAGCATCTCGATGTCACAAAGGGGAATTGCTGGGTTTGGTGCACGCACACACACACACACACACACACACCCCTTCAACTTCACTAGACGGTGCCAGACTGTTGTCCAAAGTGCCTGCAGCAATCTGCACTCCCACCCATGGAGGACGAGTGTTCCAGTGGCTCCAACCTTCTCCAAGACTTGACATCAGATTTAAATTTGGGCCAGTGCTGTAGCTGCAAAATGGGGCTTTGATGTGAACTTCCTTGACCAGCAATGAACTTGGCTATCTTATGGTGTCATCACATTTGGCAAAGTGACTGTTTAAGCTTTTGTCTTTTCTTTTTTCCTGTGGGAGCTTTTTGTCTTTTGCTTAATTAGTAAATAGATGATGGTTTTTAACGGCTGTATAACATTCCATTTTATGCATTTACCACATCTATCACTTCCTCTTACAACTGGCCATTTAGCTCATTTTCAACCTTTTGTTATTGCAAACAATGCTGTGATAAATATCCCTGTACAAGTCGTTTGTAAGAAATTTTCCTTGCAGTGGAATCATTGGGTCTTAGAGGACTTGACTATTCAGTTTCCCTAAAGGCTAACAAATTTCTCTCCAAAATAGCAGCACCAACTTACTATCCTATAAACTGGTTAAGCTTCCCATTCATTCTCCCGCACACTTGTCAGCATTTGGTGCCCATCCACAAAAGCAGCTTTCAATACACACTCTCTCTTTTGGTCCGTAAATAATCCTAGAAGGCAGAAAATTTAAAAGAATCAACATTTTTCTAGCACCTTAAAATTGGCAAAACACTTTCATTTGCATGATCTACTTTATCTTGGACTGAAATCCTGCCACTCATTCCCTTACAAGTCACAGTCAATCAAAAACCAATGAAAATTACCACGATCTGCTCACTAACTATATAGCACATGTACTGAAATGTCACTATATACACCCCATAAACACACACACTACCCATGTGTCCATGTTTTAAACAATAAAAAACAAAGCAGCCAGGTATGGTGGCACACACTTATAGTCTCAGCTCCTGGGAGGCTGAAGTGGGAGGATTGCTTAAGCCCAGCAGTTCAAGTCCAGCTTGGGCAACATAGCAAAACCCCTGTCTTAAAAAAAGAAATATATACTTTGTTCTCTGAATCCAACATGCTGCTTCACATTTGCGTGTAAATGTGGGTATCTTCTCTGCCTAGGACCCAGGAAAAGATTTCTCAAATCTGTTCACCCAGGAACTGGTCTTTCTCACATCAGGAGGAAGAGAATCAAGGCAGAGGTTATTCTCTGTCATTGGAGTCCTTGAGAGGGAGGAGCTGCCATCTCCTCCTCATGGCCTCTACCTCCTCCCAAGCCACAGAAGGTAGAGGATTCCTCAGCTTGGAAAGGAGTTTAGATGCTGGTCAGCCAAAGCTAACAAGTCCTGCAACACAGAGACCACGTGACAGGTCTGTCAAGGAGACAGGGCTTCCGTCTTTTCCCTCAGACAGCGCCTTTTCCTTCTTCTTCTCAGTCAACATCTGGTGATGGGTTTGGGATAAAGGATGAGCCATAAAATCACTACCACTCGATTGCATTAATGTACATCGTTATGCTTTAAGAAATAAAAAAAAAGAAGAAGAAAAAAAATCACTATCACGCAACCCTCCCTATCCACGGAGCCTCCCTCATGAACCGCTTGTTTCTCCCGAGCTCTGTGCCTGTGCTCCTTATGTTGGCAATGTGTCATCCTAATGATCTCGTTCCAACAGTAATGAGTTACCACTCCATTCTCCCCGCGAGGCATATGGCATCCCTTTTCAATCCCAAGTGAATCAGTGGTATTGTAATAAATACCAACTTCATCAATAACATTAGACGATATAAAATGGTGCTCTCTAGTCACTGTCATCGCTCCGTAATCTTTATACTCCATCACTTTGACTAATACTTTTTAAATTTAACTTCCTTTTTATCCACAAAATGTTTGTGCATGTCTGCTTGAATTATAACCTCCAGATTCCCCTGTCACTAACGATGTTTTGAATACCTGTGTTGGGCTTTATTCATATAGTGATCTGGGATACAAAAAGTGAAGTTATGTGGTCAAGGTCACAGGGATGGAATGAGGATTTTAACCCTGGGCTCAGGACTTCAAATCTAGGGCTTTTTATACCATGCAACACCATATCTTTGTTACTGTTTCAATTTCCTATGTGGAATTCTTCAATCTTTATTTAACCTTCTTTATAATCCCATGCCGTGGCACTCTACCCAGGGCCAGAAAGTGAGACTCTGTCTCCAAATAAATAAATAAATAAAAGGAAAGAAAGGAAATTTGGATAGTGTTATTCTAGCTAGTGTATTTGAATTCCCATGGAGTGAAAGATCAAACTGGCATTCCGTGGGGCATCTTCTCACAGGGCCCTGAGTTGTAGAATGGAAGTTGTCAGCCTCTACCAGCTTTCATTCTCTAAGGGTGGAGAGATCGCCACCAACCAGCTTCCCCCACTGACATTTTCATTACCTTTCCCTGTTAGACAGAATCAATATCAAGAAATCTGAGTCTCTGGATTTCTAGCTATGCAGGTTTAGAGTTAGGGATTTATGCCTTTAGGACTCTATCAGGATTGGGTGAGAATACCCCACAGTTTCAGCTCTTTTACATTTTAATTTTCTGATAGGAATTGAGTCCTCAGAGTAGTTTTGCAAACCAAAGTAATTGTGAGTCAGATTTTGCCAGGACTACAAAACATCAGACTTTATAAGAATAGGGTGAATCATTTACGGTAAACGGTCTGGGGACAAGCATATTTAGACATCATAAAATTGTCATTGTAACAAGTGTTTTCTCTTAAATTTACTCTTCCAGGCCCCTGTCCCTTTAGGATTGCTGTTCTCCCTGCCTGGAAAGCCGCCCAGCTCCTCTCACTCCTCACCCTCCATCTGCCGGGAAGTCGCGTCCTCACTGTGGAAACCGTTCAGACACCTACGTCCAGCCCCTTCTGACAGTCTCTTCCTTTCCCTGCGCCCCACAGCCATGTGTGCAATCCTTCATTCATTCATTCATGCATTCACTCATCTACCCAGCAAAACCAACTGAGGCCCTTCAAGTGCCAGGTGCCACTCTACGTCCTGGGATGTGTCGTGAACAGACAGCTTCCTACCATGTGGAGATTACATTTCACTAGTTACAACAGCAACAAACATAACAGGTAAGTAAAATATAGTGCAGGCATGCCTCAGATATATGTGGGTCACTATGAAAGTTTTGAGACAGTCTATGTTATGGTCCTTTATTTCACTTCCAAGAAATGCAGTCAACACTGTCATTTCTGACTTACCCGTGGGAGTTTCAACTTACTCAGCTTAAGGGCTTCGTTAGCTTCCATCCGCATGAACTTTATGTTTCTTGATTTTTGTGTGTTTCAAAACTTCTGTAATGAGCCACGTGTTGCAAGTTAAGTTCTAGGCCACTGCAATAAAGCAAATACTACAATAACACAAGTTACACAAAATTTGGGGTTCCCTGTGCATGTAAAAGTTATATCTTCAAAATAAAAATACATTATCTTCATTTAAAATTACTTTATTGCTGAATAATGCCAGCAATCACCTGAACCTTCAAGTTGAATATTTTTTTTTTCTTTTTGAGTGATGCCTTGGTAGAGTACCGTGGCATCACAGCTCACAGCAACCTCAAACTCTTGGGCTTAAGCAATTCTCTTGCCTCAGCCTCCCAAGTAGCTGGGACTACAGGAGCCCACCACAACACTCAGCTATTTTTCTGTTGCAGTTGTCATTGCTTGGCAGACCCCAGATCAGGTTCAAACCTGTCAGCCCCGGTATATGCGGCCAGCACCCTAGCTGCTGAGCTACAGGCACTGAGCCAAGTTGGATCTTATGTGGACAGCTGCTGACTGCTCAGGATGGTGATTATTGAATGATGGAGTGGCTATGGCAATTTCTTAAAATAAGACAGCAGTAAAGGCTGCCACATTGATTGACTCATCCTTTTACAAAAGATTTCTCTGTAGACCGTGAGGCTGTTTGATAGCATTTGACCCACATACCTTCTCTCAAAATTAGAATCAGTCCTCTCAAACATTGCCACTGCTTTATCTACTAAGTTTCTATAATATTCTAAACCCTTAGTTGTCATTCCAACAACATTGACAGCATTTTCACCAGGAGTAGATTCCAAGAAACCACTGTCTTTACTTAACCATAGAAAGCAACTCCTCCTCATTCATTCCAGTTTGATCATGAGACCACAACAATTCAGTCAAATCTTTTTTGAGACAGAGTTTCCCTGTGTTGCCCTAGGTATAGTGACGTGGCGTCACAGCTCACAGCAACCTCAAACACTTGGGCTTAAGCAATTCTCTTACCTCAGCCCCCCAAGTAGCTGGGACTATAGGTGCCCACCACAATTCAGGTTCCACTTTTAATTCTCTTGCTATTTTTTTTTTTTTTTGCAGTTTTTGGCTGGGGCTGGGTTTGAACCCGCCACCTCCAGCATATGAGGCCGGCACTCTACTCCTTTGAGCTACAAGCGCTGCTTCTCTTGCTATTTTTATCACATCTGCAGTTACTTCCTCCATGAAAGTCTTGAACCCCTCCAAGTCATCCATAAGGGCTGCAATTAACTTTTTCCAAATACCTCTTAATATTGATATTTTAACCTCCTCCCATGAATCACAAATGTTCTTATTAACATCAAGAATGGTAAGTCCTTCCCAAAAGGTTTTCAATTTACTTTTCCCAAATCTAACAGAGAAATGATTATTTATGAAGCTCTAGGTAGCCTTGTGAAGTATATTTTTTAGATAATGAGACTTGAAAGTTCAAATTACTCCTTGATCCGAGGGCTGAAGAATGGATGTTGTGTTAGAGCAGTGGTTCTCAACCTGTGGGTCACGACCCACAGGAACTGTATTAACGCAGCATTAGGAAGGTTGAGAACCACTGGGTTAGAGGAATGAAGCCAATATTCATCTCTTTGTACATCTCCATCAGGGCTCTTCGATAATCAGGTGCATTGTCAATGAGTAACAATATTTGGAAAGGAATCTTTTCTCTGAGCAGGTCTCAAAAATAAACTTAAAATATTCAATAAGCCATGCTGTAAACAGATGTGCTGTCAAAGATGTGCTTTGTTGATCTCTTTCTAGAGAACAAGCAGAGTGGATTTAGGCACTAAGATTTTCAGAATAGTAAATGATCATTGGCTCAACTTCAGGTCACCAGCTCCTAACAAGAGAGGGAGCCTGTCTTTTGAAACCAGGCACTGACTTTTCTTTTCAAAGAAAGCTATCTAAGTCCTGGATAGCATCTCCTTTTAATAGACGGCTGTTTCCTCTACTTTAAAACTTTGTTGTCTAGTATGGCCGCCTCCATCAATGATCTTAGCTAGATCTTCTAGATAACTTGCAGCTTCTCCATGAGCACTTACTGTTTCGCCTTGTGCTTTTTTAAATTTTAAATTAATATGAGGGTAAACTTTTTAGATGACATTGTTCTCACTTCCAAGGTAAAGTTCCAGTTGTAAAAGAACCCCTCACCCAGGGGGCATGGCATACACCCACCATGCATGTGCCCACTCGGTGAGATCCCACCAAATGCCCGCCCTCCTTCTGTCAATCTGTGATGAAGATGCTTCTTTCCTTAAACCTCATGAACCAATCTCTGGTGGCTTCTAGGATTTCTTCTGCAGCTTCCTCACCTCTCATCCTTCCTAGAATTGAAGAGAGTTAGGGTCTTGCGCTGGGTTAGACTTTACCTTAAGAGAAGGTTGTGACTGGTTTGATTTTCTATCCAGACCACTCAAACTTTCTCCGTATCAGCAGTAAGGCTGTTTTGCTTTGCTTTTTTATTTTAAGTCAGTCATGTGTTCACTGCAGTAGCACTTTCAGTTTCCTTCCAGAACTTTCTTTTGCATGTATAGCCTGGTAACTATGCACCTCGCCTGTCTTTCAGCCAGTCTCCACTTTCAGCCTGTCTTCCTCACTAAACTTAATTATTTCTAACTTTTGATTTAACGTGAGAGATGTGGGACTCTCTTCCTTTCACCCGAACACTTAGGAGGCCATTCTGGGGTTGCTAATTGGCCTCACGTCACTGTTGTGTATCAGGAACGAGGGAGAAGGAGAGAGATAGGAGAATGGCTGGTTGGTGGAGCAGAACCATCCTGTGTGGTCAGAACACACGTGACACTCCTCAGTTAACCTTGCCACCTTCTCTGGACGTGGTTCGTGGAGCCCCAGAATGATACAATAACAACATTGAAGACCACTGACCACAGATCACCATATAACAAAGAGTTTGAACTATTGTGAGATTTACCACAAGGTGACAAAGTCAGCACATGCTGTTGGAAATGTGGCCCCAAAAGACTTGCTCGAGACAGGCTTGCCACTGACATTTGCCTTGTGAAGACACAACACGTAGGAAGTACAATAAAGTGAAGGGCGATTCAGGGACGTCTGCCTGCACGCTGCATGGCAGCGAGGAATACTGCGGAGGAAAATACAGCAGGAAAAGATGGAGCCGGAGCACAGGGGCCGGGTGGGCCTCACTGAGTCGGTGACGTCTGAGCACAAAGCTGAAAGAAGGGAGCAAGTTACCCACAAGGGCGGGAAACTTCCCTGGCTGAGCAGCCCAAATCCAAAAGCAAATTGAAAGTGCTACTCCACTGAGCACATGAGTGACTTGCAAAAAGCAAAACAGCCTTATTGCTGATATGGACAAAGTTCCACTGGCTTTAAAAGAAGATCAAACAAGCCACAAGATTCTCTTAAGCCAAAGTCTAATCCAGAGCAAGACCTTAACTAACATGCTCCAAAATATAATTTTTTTCCAAAGGGAATGCTCATCAGAGCATGGCAGACCTCAGATATTCAGATTTGGGGTGCTTAGCCAGTAAGTATAACACAAATATTCCAAAGATCAAAAGAAAAAAATCCAAAATCAAAAACCCTTTTTGTCCGAAGCCTTTCAGATAAAGGACAGCAACCCATGAAAAGGAGACATGTTTGGGAGACAGGATGAATGAGCAGGTTGTGGTGTTCAGAGACCACAGGGTCCAGAAAAGAGGAGCCCAGTTGGTCATTCTAAGGGAGCTGGGATTTTGCAACAAGTAAAAAGGGAAGACAGAGGATTTTGAGCAGAGGTGTCCAAAGTTCAGACTATCTTAGAAGCCAATAGAGCCAACTATGAAGTCTGAGAGAAAGCAGAGTGAAAGACGAGCCCAGGGAACACTCCATTAAGACGGCCCTTTCATCCTGGGTCTCCCTTACTGGACGGGAGCCTGGGAAGAGCAGAAGCTGTCTGGATTCTCAATGGGCAGGACACAGAAGCAAGAAATTTGTGTCGAATCTGATGGTCCAGACAAGTATCTCTGCCACGAGTCTTACTGATGAACAGGGAAGCTGAAACATGGTTTTGGACGCCACTGGGGAAACAAGTCAGAGGAAGCAGGAAGGGACTCTCCATCCAGCCCTGCTCACGTCTCCTCACCAGACAGCAAAAGCTCTCTACTCCTCCATGGATGGATGTGACTCCTAACGACCTCTTTATTCATGGACGTGGTGGCAGATGAGACTAATTTTTTTTTTAATTTTATTGAATAGTAACTATGTACATTAATGCACTTCTGGGGTACAGTGTGGGGTTTTCGCATGCAATCCAAAATACTTCCATCAAACTGATCAACACAGCCTTCATGTCATTTTCTCAGTTATAGTTTTAAAACATTC